>OVBA01004315.1:0-23961 GCA_900406435.1 Lepidium aucheri | reverse complement strand
TAAATTCCAAAAATATGGTATTAGTTAATGAGTGTATCGCCAAAATTAATCAGAGATTACCATATTCTACTCTCTTATAATATATTCTGAAAAATATAGAATAATACCGAAATTTGTCATAAAATTTATGTAAATTAACATATTTGGAGAAATCATCATTATACCGAAATTATTTTAAAAATTTATGTTGATTATGAATTAATTAAGGTTGATTCTGTATTAATAACGAATTTATTGGTAAATTCCCAAAAATTACATGATATTTTCAGAAGAAGTAATGCTGATATTTTGGATACCATATTCTCATATGAAATTAATGCTGATATTTTTAATATAAATAAATTGTTCCGAAAATTAATACATAAATTCCAAAAATATGGTATTAGTTAATGAGTGTATCGCCAAAATTAATCCGAAATTAACATATTCTACTCTCTTATAATATATTCCAAAAATTATAGAATAATATCGAAATTTGTCATAAAAATTTATGTAAATTACTATGTTTGGAGAAATCATCATTATACTGAACTTATTGTTAATATTTATGTTGATAATGTATTAATTAAGGTTGATTCTGTATTAATGACGAATTTATTGGTAAATTTTCGAAAATTACATGATATTTTCAGAATAAGTAATGCTGATATTTTGGATACCATATTCTCATATGAAATTAATGCTGATATTTTTGATATAAATAATTTGTTCTGAAAATTAATACATAAATTTCAAAATATGGTATTAGTTAATGAGTGTATCGCCAAAATTAATCCGAGATTACCATATTACACTCTCTTATAATATACTAGATATGGACCCGTGGGATGCATGTGTTAGTTTTTATCNTTATTAAATAATGCTTAATATATATTTTGAATAATGTCTTAAAAATTTATACGTTTGTAAATTTTGAGATCCAACTTAATAATAAAATCTTACATGTGGAAAATCTCTTTAGTTACTAGTTTTTGAAATCCTACTTAATATAATAGATTATAATAAAATTCGACATGTAGAAGAATCTTGTTGATTACTAACTTTTGAAACTCAACTGTGTATAATACGTTACTCTACAGTTTTGGATGGCTGAGTTTGATATGTGGAAGGATCATGTTAATTACTGACTTTGATCAACCCTTCTTTATATAATAAGATGATAAGATTTCAAGTTAATAATAGTAACACATGAAAATTAAAAAAAATTACCTTTTTTGTTTGTTTTCCTTGGTGTAAACCAAAACAAATAATTTAAATTGGAGAAAGTTTCAAAAGTTAGAGGTATTGAAAAATCGTCTATGTATTTATTTATATATGAAAATTAATATTCAAAATTTCTTTTTAGATTAGGATTATGTATAAATTGTTTTTAATTTAGGATTTTGTATACAAATAAATATATGAGAGTATTTAGATAATTATTTTCTGTTAGGATTATGATCAGAGATATATATATCTTATCTAATTAGAATTTTATATAAATATATATTATTCAACATATCATATATATATATACATATTTATAATTTTCATTTTTTTAATAATTTTAAATGTAATATTTTTCTTTATATAATAAGATTACTAATAAAAATTACTTTTTGCTAAAAATAATTTTTAAACAATTATTAGATTAGGATTTTTTATAGATAAATATGATTCAAAATATAGTCTATATATATATATATATTTCGTTTTTTATAAATATTTTTTAATATAATATTTTTCTTTATATTATAAGATTAGTAATGAAAATTACTTCTTGTTAAAATTAATTTTTTAACAATTAATAGTCTCGATTTTTGTTTAGATTAAGATTTATTTTTATATTTGGATAAGCTAAATATTGAAGAATATTTAATGATTTTTTATCTAGTTTAAAAAAATAGATAAATCAAGGAAAATTTTGGATCATTGGATTTGACACGTGGAAGAATCGTGTTAATTACTAACTTTGAGAAATCCTTCTTTATATAATAAGATTCCAAAAATTATAGAATAATACCAAAATTTTTCATAAAAATTTATGTAAATTACCATGTTTGGAGAAATCATCATTATACCGAATTTATTGTTAAGATTTATGTTGATTATGTATTAATTAAGGTTGATTCTGTATTAATGACTAATTTATTAGTAAATTTTCCGAATTTATTGGTAAATTTCCGAAATTTGTCATAAAAATTTATGTAAATTACCATGTTTATGTTTATGATTGTTTAGGAAGTATCATATATATATATATATATATATATGCTGTTGATGAAATAGTTCTCGATACCCAAAAAAAACCACATTACTCTCACAAAAACGAGTAAAGCAAAAAAAATGGTGTTTACTCCTGTTTCGGCTATTAAACCATTAAACTCTCATTGGAGGATAAGAGTCAAGATCATTCGTCTCTGGAAGGTCTTCACTAAGGAGTTTGGTCAGACCATAGAGCTAGTTTTGATTGATGATCAAGTAAGTTTTAATATACAATGCATTTAAATACAATTTTTTTGTGCACTAACATTTTAGAGATAACTAGGGTTCAACAATACATGGGACTGTCAAAAAAGAATTTATTGGTAAATTCGGCCATTTACTTATGGAGGGAGATACTAAGATAATCTGTAACTTTGTAGTAAGTCCATCCACTGGTACTTTCAAAATCACTCATCACAAGTTTAAGATGTATTTTGTCTACACTACTTCTGTACGTGCCACCGATCCGTTGTCAAATAATTTACATGGCTTACGATTCATTGATTACAATGAATTGCTTGCTGGGAAGCTTGACGACAATTATCTAATCGGTACTACTTTTAATTTTACATTTTAATTTTTAAATAATGGTTAAATTATAATTTGAACATTATATAATTTTATTATGTATTATATATATATATATATACGTGATTTAAAATTTTTCGATTGTGATACTGAAATTTTTTTTACAGATGTAATCGGCCACTTGGATCAAGTTCATCCAATGATCATCCCTAATTCTAATGGGAAAGAGACCAAAATACTAAATATTGATCTTCGTAATGCAGAGTATGTATTTATCATATGAACTCAAATATATTATAATAAAACTATTTTATAATTATTAACAAAGTTATATGTAGGGATGTTCTAATTTCTTGTGTTATTTGGGGAAATTGTGCTGAGTCTCTAATTGAGAAAGTGTCATCTGGATATAATAAAAGAACAATTATTGTTATCCAGTTTGCAAAGATCAAAATCTTTAGAGGTAATATTAAATTATAATTTCTTTAAGATTTTATATTTAATTGCAATAATTTATTAGTGTTAATTTAATTTTGATATAAATTAAATATTTCAGACACAATATCGATTTCTAATGCTTTGAATGTACCAAAATCTGGATTGATAATGACACAATCTCTGAGGTGGTTGCACTACGAGCAAAGTAAGTTTTTTTTTATCAAATAATTAAAAAGTGTTTCCTTATTTTATGTTTTTAACAACTAACTATTCTTCTTATTTTAGTCTTGCTGATGCTGATCTACCATTAATTGTTCCTGAAACAATTATCGGTGATGGGAATCCAACTGCATGTGTTCCTGAAGACTTCTTCAGACGATTTCCTAAAAAAACTATTCAAGAACTTAAAAAACCAATGATGTATACCTTTAATTTCTCCAAAAAAAAAATTCTGTAAATATATGCAAATCTTTAATTATGTTATTATTAACACATATTTTTGTTTTAATATAGATTGGATCATATGTCACAATGGTGTCTATATTTGACATTGACTATGATTATGGATGGTATTATTTGAGCTGCAAAACTTGCATTAAAAAAGTATTTCCTGTTTATTGTTATGAAGTAGATGATAATAATGGAGTTGAGGTTTTAGAAAAACGAATCTGGTATTGTGCACAGTGTAAAACAAATGTTGATGATGTGGTACCCAAGTAAGTTTTTATCTTCTTTCAATATATTTTTATACTACTAATATTATAATTTAGAATATATTTACAAAATATGTTAATGATCGAATATATAATTTATAGTTGCATAATATTGAAAAAAATGATACATGCGTTAAATTACCATATTTAAAAAATATATTTTTTGCATTAAATTGAAAAAAGAATTCGGACATTATATCTAAAAAATATATGGTAACAATTAGTAGAATTTTTAAATATTGTAACAATAGTAATTCCCATTTAATACATATTCACCAAATAAGTTTTATAATATATTTATTCCATATTTCAATTTTAATTTTCATAATTATTTTGTAGATATTATATTTTCGTAAAAGTCGGAGATGATTCTGGGGAAGCTATATTTTTAATGTTTGATTACATTGCTCAACAAATCATTAATCGTTCGGCTGCTGAATTAGCCGAAACAAGTGAAGAGGTATTTGTCTTTCGAATATTTTCGAAATTAATGATGCATTACTATTTTTTTTATAATTACATAAATATTTTGTAGATTGATAGCTTTGAGAGTATTCCATCCGCGGTTACCAATTTGATTGGGAAAAGCTTTGTATTTGTTGTTGGTTTTGAGAAGAAACATCTTTCAAAATACAATGATCATACCTTCAAAATTAATCAGTTGGTGAATAAGGTTGAACTACTAAATGAGCTCAATGGGACAAATTCTTCTCATGTAAGTTTGTAAACAACTTACAGAAAATCAATAACTGATATTATATTCTTTTGATTTTTTTAATATAAGTATTTGATAAATACTAGGTACATTCTGTGATTGGTACTGAAGAAGCAAGTGCTGATTCGAGTAGGGAAGGTTTGGTACACCACATTCAAAGAGAAGGGAAGACCTTGAACTGTTTAATGATAATCTTAATGATTTGGCCAACACAACAAAAACCTTGAAGCTCAAGAAGATCTCTTATCTAATAAAAGGATAGCAATTTTTAGAATTGCCCTTGAAAAGATTAATTAATTACTTGAAATACCATTCATTTTTTGATTTTTTTTGGGGTATTTTGGAGAAATCATCAATTTTCTATCAAATTTATTGATAAGATTTATGTTGATTCTGTATTAATTTAGGTTGATTTTGTATTAATGACAAATATTATGATCACAAATTTTGGAATATTTTGACTAAAATTTCGGATACAAATTTTAAAAATTAGATTATTCCGAGAGAGATATATCATCATTTAAGGAAAGAATAATATTTTCGATTCAATCAATCAATACAATATTTGTCATTTCTTTGTATTGCAAAAATAGAAAGAATAATGTTTGTCGATAAAGGAAAGAATTTTATGTTCGATATTGGAGAAATCATCAATATTTTACCAAATTTATTGATAAGATTTAGGTTGATTCTGTATTAATAACGAATATTATTATCACAAAATTTCAGAATATTTTGACTAAAATTTTGGATACAAATTTTAAAAATTAGATTATTCCGAGAGAGATATATCATCATTTAAGGAAAGAATAATATTTTCGATTCAATCAATCAATACAATATTTGTCATTTCTTTGTATTGCAAAAATAGAAAGAATAATGTTTGTCGATAAAGGAAAGAATTTTATGTTCGATATTGGAGAAATCATCAATATTTTACCAAATTTATTGATAAGATTTAGGTTGATTCTGTATTAATAACGAATATTATTATCACAAAATTTCAGAATATTTTGACTAAAATTTTGGATACAAATTTTAAAAATTAGATTATTCCGAGAGAGATATATCATCATTTAAGGAAAGAATAATATTTTCGATTCAATCAATCAATACAATATTTGTCATTTCTTTGTATTGCAAAAATAGAAAGAATAATGTTTTCGATAAAAGAAAGAATTTTATTTTTGATATTGGAGAAATCATCAATATTTTACCGAATTTATTGATAAGATTTAGGTTGATTCTGTATTAATGATGAATATTATGATCACAAATTTTGGAAAATTATGACTAAAATTTCTTATAAAAATTTTAAAAATTAGATTATTCTGAGAGAGATATATCATTATTTAAGAAAAGAATAATATTTTTGATTGAATCAATCAATACAATATTTTTCATTTTTTGTATTGTTAAAATCGAAAGAATAATATTTTCGATAAAGGAAAGAATTTTATTTTTGATATTGGAGAAATCATCAATACTTTTACCGAATTTATATATAAGATTTAGATTGATTATGTATTAGCTTAGGTTGATTCTGTATTAAAGATAAATATTATGATCATAAATTTTGGATACAAATTTTATTTTTGCTTCAACCAAGCAATATATTAATCCGATATATTGCAAAATTACAACATTGTTCTTTCCTTCTTAAAATTACTATAATTAAGAGAATTTTAAAAATTACCATTTTTATGTTTATGTTTGTTTAGGAAGGATCGGATCTATATATATGTTGTCGATGAAGTAGTTCTCGATACACAAAAAAAAACACAAAATTACTTCTTAAAAATCGAAAGAAAAATATGGTTTTTAATTATGTTCAGCTATTAAACCAGTTAACTCTCATTGGGGGATAAAGTTAAAACCATCCATCTCTGGAAGGTCTTTACTAAGGAGTATGGTCATACCATAGAGTTAGCTTTGATTGATGGTTAAGTAAGTTTTGATATACAATGCATTTAAATACAACTTTTTTCTATACACTAACGTTTTTAAAATAAAATAGGGTTCAACAATACCTGGGACTGTCAAAAAAAAATTATTAGTAAATTTGGGCATTTACTTAATGAGAGAGATACTAAAATAATCAGTAACTTCATAGTAAGTTCATCTACCGGTACTTTCAAGACCACTACTCACAAGTTCAAGATGTATTTTGTCTACACTACTTATGTACGTGCCACCAATCCATTGTCAGATGATTTACTTGGCTTACGATTCATTGATTACAATGAATTGCTTGCCGAAAATCTTGACGACAATTACCTAATCGGTATTATTTAAAATTTTATGTTTTAATTTTTTCTTATTGGTTAAATTATAATTTAAACTTTACTAATTACGTTTAAATTATTATGTAATATTTAATATATTTAAACGTTGTTATAAAAATTTGTGAGGGTAATAACGAAATTGTTTATGCAAATGTAATTGACCACTTGGATCATGTTCATCAAATGATTATCACTAATTCTAATGGAAAAGAAATCAAAAGACTGAATATTGATCTTCGTAATGCAGAGTATGTAATTATCATTTGAACTCAAACATATTTTAATAAAACTATTTTATTATTATTAACATAGTTTATATGTAGGGATGTCCTAATTTCGTGTGTCCTTTGGAGAAATTATGTTGAGTCTCTACAAGAAAAAATGTTATCTTGGTATAATAAAAGAACAATTATTGTTATTCCATTTTCAAGAATCAAAAATATTTAAAGGTAATATTAATGTACGGTGCCTTTAATGATTTCATATTTAATTATAAGATTCTATTAGTGTTAATATAATTTTGACACAAAATTAAATATTTCAGATACGATATCGATTTATAATGTTTTAGAATGTACCCGAATCTGGATTGATATTGACACAATCCCTGAGGTGTTGGCACTACGAGTAAAGTAAGTTTTTTTACTAAATAATAAAAAAACATTTTCTTATTTTATATCTTTTAACAAGTAACCATTCTTCTTATTTTAGTCTTCCTGATGCTTATCTACCCTTAATTATTCCTGAAACAATTATCGTTGATGGGAATCCATCTGCATGTGTTCTTGAAAACTTTTTCAGACGATTTCCTAAACAAACTATTCAAGAACTCAAACAAACCATTAATGTATTTCTTTCATTTCCCTAAAAAAATTAAATTCGTAAATATATTTTTCAAATTTCATTTTGTTATTTTTTCTTTTAATATAGATTGGATCATATGTCACAATGTTGTCTATACTTGACATTGACTATGATTATGGATGATACTATTTAAGTTGCAAAACTTGCAATAAAAAGGTACTTCCTATTGATTGTTATGAAGGGGATAATGATGGTGGAGTTGAGGTTTTGGAAAAAACGAATATGGTATTGTGCACAGTGTAAAACAAATGTTAACTATGTGGTACCCAAATAAGATTTTATTATTTTTCTATATATTTTTATACTAACCAATGTTATAATTTATAACATATTTACAAAATATGTTAATGGTCGAAAATATAATTTTATAGTTGTAATAAATTGTAAAAATATAATTGGTTGTTTATGTAGCAAAAAATGTTAGTGTAGCAAAAAAAATATTTGCATTATAAATTTTAATAATATAATTTTAAATATATATATATATACATAATTGGTCAAAAATTATATTAAAAAATAAATGTATTATGAAATATATTGTTTTAAGAATATTTAAATATATCTATATAATAATTAGTAGACAATTTTCCATATGGTAACAAGAGTAATTCTCATTTAATTTTTCTTGACTAAATAAGTTTTAGTATATAGTTTTCCATATTTCAATTATTATTTTCTATAATATTTTGTAGATATTATATTTTCGTAAAAGTCAGAGATGATTCTGGGGAAGCTAGATTTTTAATGTTTGATTACATTTCTCAACAAATCATTAATCATTCAGCTGCTGAATTAGCCGAAACAAGTGGAGAGGTATTTTTCTTTCGAATATTTTCTTATCATTTAAGCATTACTTATTCGTTATTTTTATTATTACATAAATATTTTGTAGATTGAGAGCTCTGATAATATACCATTTGCGGTTACCAATTTGATTGGAAAAAGCTTTGTATTTGTTGTTGGTTTTGATAAGAAACATCTTTTAAAATTCAATGATCATACTTTCAAAATTAATCAACTCGTGAATAAGGTTGAACTACTAAAGGAGCTCAATAAGACAAATTCTTCTCATGTAAGTTTGTAAATAACTCTCAAGAACTCAAACATTGATATTATATTCTTTGAAAATTTTGTTAATATAAATATTTGATAAATACTAGGTACATTCCATTATTGGTACTGAATAAGCAAGTGCTGATTCGAGCAGGGAAGGTTTTGATACACCACAATCAAAGAGAAGGGAAGACCTTGCACTGTTTGATGATGATCCTAATGATTTGGCAAGCACAACAAAAAAAAACCTTAAAGCTCAAGAAGATTAAGATAGAAAAACCATGAAAAATTTCAAAATTTTTGATGTCTCACTTTTTTAAGTGATTTACTTTCTCTTATGCATAATAACTTTTAACATTATGGTTATTTTTGGTATTTTAATCTTTGGGGATTTGCTTATTTTAAAACAACTTCATCATAAAATTCTATAAAGTATTCTATATTTTTATTAATCTTTTATATATTATTAGTATTTTATCATCAGTTAAGTTTTTTCAGAATTATATCTTAAATATAATAAGTAATTTTACAATATATATAAATATAAATTCCAAAAATGGTGATAATTAGGAATAATTTCATGCAAATATTGCGATATTTAATATATGAATTCAAATTAATTCATATTTCTTATAATAAATGTTTATATATTTATCTAATCATTATATAATCATTATACGCTTATAAAATCATAAATATACTCATTATTCAATCTGACCTTTTAATATCATATAATTTTATTTTAAGAAAGTATCATTAACTACAATCAATTACGAAAAATATACAATGCTACTTTATTTTAGGGTATAACAAATAAATGTAAAATATTCTAATTTTGAAATACTAATTGTCATAAAATATATCAATTACTGTATTTATGAATAATTTTTTGGATTAAAGTTTGGGGATTATTGTATTTATGATTAATTTTTTGTATTATCAAATATAGTAAGTTAATTTTTAGAAATGAATTCTGAGAAAAGTAATCTATCCATTAATTACAAGAGCAATTATTTCATAAATTACAAGAGCAATTTTAGAATACGAAATATGGTAAGACAATCTCGGATTACAAAATACGTTTTGATTTACTATATCACATAAATTTTTGAGTTAGATCAGAATGTAATCAATTTGTATTTATTGTACGTAAATTACAAGAGAAATTATTTCATAAACTACAAGAGCAATTTCGGATTATCAATAATATCGAATTGCCCTTTAAAATATTAGTTAATTACTTGAAATATCATTATTTTTCGATTTCCTTTGGTGTATTTTAGAGAAATCATCAACATTTTACCGAATTAATTGGTAAAATTTAGATTGATTCCGTATGAATTTAGGTTGATTTTGTATTACTGACGAATATCATGATCACAAATTTCGGAATATTATGACAAAAATTTTGGAATACAAATTTTAAAAATTAGATTATTCCGAGAGAGATATATCATCGTTTAAGGAAAGAATAATACTTTCGATTCAATCAATCAATACAATATTTGTAAGAAATTTAGATTACAAAAGAAATTCCGGATTACAAAATACAGTAAGTAAACTTTTGTATTAAATTCCGATATCACATAAGGTAATTAGATAATTTCGTGATATTGACATATGATTCAATATTTATTTGTTCTATTGGTAAGTAGTTTTTCATTATAAATACGTGAGTATAGATAACCTCTTCGTTAGTGTTTTTTGTTCTAGGTCTAATACACCTTTGGTTGAGATGTCTTTCCCTTTAATTGATTTACCCTTTGATCTCTTGCTTCTAATAGTATCATTTTGTGCTTCATCTTCTTTGCATGATTTTTTTGATTTTAGATTGGTTAGCAAACTATTTCGAGTCATTTGTGACAGTCCTATAGTCTTGAGTCGTCTTACTTTAATAGAGATAAACTTTGATCCCAACTTCTACTATCCTTTTCAATTCTATCAAAAAACTTGAAGAATTACGTCAAATTGGTAATCCTGAAGCTCTTTACAGGATTGGAATGTATTTTTACTTTTATTTTAATCGTGAAGAAGAAGGACTGAAAATGTTACAAGATTCTTCTAATAAAAAATTTGATGATGCAAAATATATTTATGGTATCATGCTTACGTGCATCGGAGAAGATGCAGGAAAAAAAGAAGAAGCTGATGTTCTACTGTCTACGTTCGTCAAACCTACATTGTCAATCACGCTAAAAAATCTTGATAATCGTTTAAATCATCATTTGATGAGATATCTTCATTTATAAGATCTTTTTATTTTTTATAATTTGATGATATCATATGCGAAAAACAAAGGATCATGTTATTGGAAGAATCTAAAGAAGAAACGTTACATCACGTCTCAACATACTTTTGAAGAAGATGATGACATTAAAACTTTTATGGTATGTGATGTTTGTTTATGAGAGTATTAAGTGTTTCGTCTTATTAGTAAGAATTTCTTATCCAACAAATAGTTGATCAGTGTCGGGAACTAAATCATTCTTTTGTATTCTTTTGTATTCGTTTTCCATTCTATTGTATTTCATTTATTTTTGTTGATTTTAATTTGTTTAATATAATTAATAATTTCAATACACATGTAATCAAGTTTCACGGATGTAGGGTTTGAATAATTTAACTTGCATACTTATGCTATTACAAATAAATATATATTCCAAGTTCAGAATATATTTAAGTTGATTATGTTTTAATTACGGAAATGTTTGGCTTTAAAATTAATTTGTGATTGATTCTATATATTTAATAACATATTAATGTCAAATATTATTAAATATTATGATCGAAATCAAATATCAACGTTTATGTTAAATGGATACTGGTGATTATCAAATGAATCTTACTCTGATTTAATTTATATAATTATGTTATATACTAATTAAAAATAGTTGTACGGATTTAAATTATAATCTCAATATTTAATATATTAATCCAATTTTTTCTAGAAATACAATACTATGATTAAATTCATATAATTTCTAAGATTATCAAATATTATGATTGATTATCGAATATTATTTTATGACACAATAAATAAATGTGTAGACCAAATTCAAAATTTAATTTGTTTTTTTAATATAAAGTAATATCATACAATATTATTTTGGGAAAGTCTTATTAACTACAATCAATTACGGATAATCATACAATACTATTTTATAATTTAGTGATTATATATTATCGTTAAAGGAAAGTAGAATATTTTTGATAAATCAATCAATATATTGATCCGATCTATTCCATAAAAGGATGCCCTGATTAAATTCTTATATTTTTTATAATTAATGGAAATCTTATAAATCACCATATTTTCGTTTATTTTTTTATGAAAGAATCGGATATATATATATATATATATATATGTTGCCATGAAGAAATTCTCAATACAACAAATAGTTGATCAGTGTCAAGAACTAAACCATTCTTTTGTATTCGTTTTTCATATAATAATTATGTATTGAGGAATTATTAAAAATGCCCTTTTCGAAATGTCATTTTTCAAAACATACCCCCTGATGACCATTTCTCTCTCCCAATTTTCAAAAGAAATAGTAGGTTTTGAAAATGGTACATGACAATAGGGGTATTTTTGAAAATCTCCTTTATGTATTTCATTTATTTTTGTTGATTTTAATTGTTTAATATAATTAATAATTTCTATACACATGTAATCAAGCTTCACGGATGTAGGTTTCGAATAATTTAGCTCGCATACTTATGCTATAATAAATAAATGTATATACCAAGTTCGGAATATATTTAAGTTGATTCCGTTTTAATTACGGACATGTTTGGCTTTAAATTAATTTGTGATTGATTCTGTATATTTAATAACATTAATATTATGATCAAAATCAAATATCAACGTTTATGGTAAATTGAGACCGGTAATTAATCAAATGGATCATACTCTGATTTAATTTATATATTTACATTACATACAAATTAGAAATAGTTATATGTATTTAATTTGTAATTTCAAAATTTAATATATTAATCTGATTTTTTCTGTAAATACAATACTCTGATTGAATTCATATAATTCCTAAGATTGTCAAATATTATGATTGATTTATACGATTAATCAATATATTAATTGTGATTTAATGATTATATATCACCACTAAAGGAAAGTAGAATATTTTCGATAAATTAATCAATATATTATTCTGTTCTATTCCATAAGTAGGATGCCCTGATTAAATTCTTATATTCCTTATAATTAATGCAAATTTTATAAATTACCATAGTTTTGATTATTTTTATGAAATTATCGGATATATATAAATAAATATATATATATATATGTTGTAAGCCCATTTAGCCCATATTTTATAAATTATAGATTACATACTTCTCTTATATATATACTTTGTATTCTGTGTACTCAACCCAATATATAATTAAATATAATAACATATATATATATAGATACTAAAAATCATACCAAAATATATATATATATATGTAGCCAAAAAACATAATTTTGTTCCGTGCAACGCACGGGTGATCATCTAGTTTGACAATATAATTCGAAAACAAAATATAATTACCCAATTTTTTTCTGTCATAGGCTTCATAGGCTTTTGAGATAATTATTACTAATTGACCACTAAAAAATGAAAAAACTAGAATAATACTAACCGTAGATTTTAAAAGTAGGAGAGCATGGAGATTAGGTATCACTTAAGTGGACATCACAAAAAGTTGTGGCGGTGTGGTGAGAATCAAGGATTAATTCGTGACACGAGTATATATACATATATCTTGATAATATGTGATATATCTTGTCTATATGGACAAATTATGAGCATACTATGTTTATGTGACATATCTTGTTAATATGGACATATTTTGATATTAGTTTTGTCTCTTGGATAGGACTTTACAGAACACATAAATACAGGTCCATATCTTGTCTAAATGGACAAATTATGAGAATAGTATGTCTATGTGCTATACCTTGTCTATATGGACAAATTTTGAGCATAGTATGTCCATGTGATATCTTATCCATATGGACAAGTTTTGAGCGTAGTATGTCTATGTGATATACCTTGTCTATATGGACAAATTTTGAGCATAGTATGTCTATGTGATATCTTGCCCATATGGACAAGTTTTGAGCGTAGTATATCTATGTGATATATCTTGTGTACTTGGACAAATTTTGAGCAGAGCATGTTGATTGTAGTTTTATCTCTTCGATATACTGGACATATAAACAACAAGCTCATGTAAGAGACATGAAACTAATTACTACTCTTAAGACGTATACACCTCCATATGGACAAATAAAAATAATTCATTGTCTTCTTCATAACAGAATATCAATTTATGTCTATGTGTTATACCTTGTCTATATGGACAACTTTTGAGCATAGTATGTCTACGTGATATCTTGTCTATATGGACAAATTTTGAGCATAGTATGTCTATGTGATATATCTTGTCTACTTGGACAAATTTTGAGCAGAGCTTGTCGATTGTAGTTTTGTCTCTTGGATATACTGGACAAATAAACAACAGGCCCATGTAAGAGACATTTATATGGACAAATAAAAATAATTGATTGTCTTCTTCATATTTGAATACTAATTTATGTCTATGTGCTATACCTTGTTTATATGGACAATTATTAGCATATTCTGTCTATGTGCTATATCATGTCTATATGAGCAAATTATGGTTTCTTGTAGAGACTTTACTGAATAGAAGAAAAAACATGATCATGTAAGAGTCATGGAAACTAATTGCTATTCTGCAAGACGTACAGGCTGCGAATTATTAGAATATAAGCGAATCAACTCTTCGTTTTCAGCCGAGTTTACTGACCATTCCCGTAAAAAGACTGAGTTTTAATGGCTGAAACTTTGAAACCTCTGTGTCGTCATTGAAGGACGCAAAATAGGAGAGAGAATGATACTTGTATCGAATATAAGGGATTTCAGTTGGGTAAGAGAGAATGAATAAGAGAACTAATTTGGGTAGGGTTAGAATAGTAAAATGTGTTACACGAGAAACAATAAGCATAGTAGTTTTTGGTTACAAAAGGCAGTGGGTAGATTAGAGAATTATGAAAACGTTTAGGGTACATGAGAGAATTATTTCTTTCTTTTATTTCATTATTTAGGTGGAATACATATTTTTTCTTCTCATTTTTACTCTCTCTCCTCTTTTTTATTTTCTCTCTCCTCTTTTTTACTCACTCTCCTTTTTTTACTTTTTCTCCTCTCTTTTTACTCTCTCTCCTCTTTTTATTTTCTCTCCTCTTTTTTCCTCTCTCTCTTTTTTTTTTCTCTCTCCTCTTTTTTTACTTTCTCTCTCCTCTTTTTACTTTTTCTCCTTATTTTACTTTTTCTCCTCTTTTTTATTCTCTCTCCTCTTTTTACTTTCACTCCTCTTTTTTACACTCTCTCTTCTTTTCTACTTTTTCTCTCCTCTTTTTTTTACTTTCTCTCTCCTTTTTACTTTCTCTCTCCTCTTTTTTACTCTCTCTCCTCTTTTTTACTTTTTCTCTCCTCTTTTTACTCGCTCTCCTCTTTTTACTCTTTTTCCTCTTTTTTACTCTCTCTCTTCCTTTTTACTCTCTCTCCTCTCTTTTTACTCTATTTCCTCTTTTTACTCTCTCTCCTCTTTTCTACTTTCTCTCTCCTCTTTTTTTACTTTCTCTCTCATCGTATAACTCTCTCTCCTCTTTTTTATTTTCTCTCTCCTCTTTTTTACTTTCTCTCTCCTCATTTTACTTTATCTCTCCTTTTTTTTACTTTTTCTCTCCTCATTTTACTCTCTATCCTCTTTTTTATCCCTATCTCCTCCTTTTTACTCTTTCTCCCCTCTTTTTTATTATCTCTCCTCTTTTTACTATCTCTCCTTTTTTTACTCTCTCTTTTTCTACTTTCTCTCTCCTCTTTTTCTACTTTCTCTCTCCTCATTTTACTCTCTCTCCTCATTTTCCTCTCCACTCATTTTAGGTGCTGTTCGTTTATACATCCAGCTGCTCCATCCAGATGAAGCTGTCATATGTTGTTCGTTTGAACACATAATTGCGTATCATCCGGATGGAGCTGCTAGATGTAGCATCTCAACTTAGTTCAAATTTTTAAAATTTTTAGATGTGTTTAAAGGAAGCAATTGGATGTAGATGGAGTTAAAAAAATTAAAATGAATAATATATCTTTACTCTCTCATCTCTTTTTACTTTCTCTACTCTTTTTACTCTCAATCCTCTTTTTTTACTCTTTCTCCTTGTTTTTACTTTCTCTCCTCTTTTTTATTCTCTCCCCTCTTTTTTACTCTCTCTCCTCTTTTTTACTCTTTCTCCCCTTTTTACTCTCTCTCCCTTTTTTTACTCTCTCTCATTTTTTTACTCTCTCTCCTCTTTTATTTACTCTCCTCTTTTTTACTCTCTCTCCTCTTTTTTACTCTCTCTCCTCTTTTTTACTCTCTCTCCTCTTTTTTACTCTCCCTCCTCTCTTTTACTCTCTCTCTTCTCTTTTACTCTCTCTCCTCTCTTTTACTCTCTCTCTTCTCTTTTACACTCTCTCTTCTCTTTTACTCTCTCTCATCTCTTTTACTCTCTCTCATCTCTTTTACGCTCTCTCCTTTTTTTTACTCTCTCTCCTTTTTTCTACTCTCTCTCCTTTTTTTACTCTCTCTCCTCTTTTTTACTCTCTCCTCTCTTTTACTCTCTCTCATCTCTTTTACTCTCTCTCCTGTTTTTTACTCTCTCTCCTCTTTTTACTCTCTCCCCTCTTTTTTACTCTCTCTCCTCTTTTTATTCTCTCTCCTCTTTTTACTCTCTCTCCTCTTTTTATTCTCTCTCCTCTTTTTTACTCTCTCTCCTCTTTTTTATTCTCTCTCCTCTTTTTTACTCTTTCTTCTCTTTTTAATTCTCTCTCCTCTCTTTTACACTCTCTCTTCTCTTTTACTCTCTCTCCTCTCTTTTACTCTCTCTCATCTCTTTTACACTCTCTCTTCTCTTTTATTCTCTCTCATCTCTTTTACTCTCTCTCATCTCTTTTACTCTCTCTCCTCTTTTTCCTCTCTCTTCTTTTTACCCTCTCTCCTTTGTTTGTACTATCTCTCCTCTCTTTTATCTTTTTTACTCTCTCATCATTTTACTCTCTCTCGTCTTTTTTACTCTTTCTCCTTTTTTTTACTTTCTCTCTCCTATTTTTTACTCTCTCTCCTCTTTTTACTCTTTCTCTTACTATTTGTAGTCTCTCCTCTGTTTGTAATCTCTTTACTCTCTTTCTTCTTTTTTATTATCTCTCTTATTTTTTACTCTCTCTCCTCTTTTTTATTCTCTCTCATTTTTTTACTTTCTTTCTTCTTTTAACTCTCTCTCTCCTCTCTTTTATTCTTTATCCTCTTTTTACTTTATCTCCTCATTTTTCTCTCATTCTTCATTTTTCTCTCATTCCTCATTTTTCTCTTTCTCTCTTCTTTTATTGTTTTCTCTCCTCATTTTTTCTCTCTCTTCTTTTATTGTTATCTCTCCTCATTTTTTCTCTCTCCTCAATTTTTTCTCTCTCCTATTCTTCTCACTCCTCATTTTTTTTCTTAGTCCTCATTTTCTTCTTAGTCCTCATTTTAGTGATATGTAATCTAGATGGAAATTTCAGCTTGCAAAACAAACAAACATACGTCTAGATGTTATATCTAGATGTATTATCCAGCATGGAAACGAACAACATCCAATTACCCCATCTAGATTGTATATTCAGATGCACCATCTGGATGAATTTGCCAGATGCACAAACGAACAGGGCCTTACTCTCTCTCCTCACTTTATTCTCTATCCTCTTTTTTACTCTTTCTTCTTATTTACTATCTCTCGTATTTTTTATTCTCTCTCCTTTTTAGTTATATTTTTTTAACATAAAACATGTCTTTTTTAGGCATTTTGTTACAAATTACATCAAACTGATTTATACAAATGCATAAAGAAACATAACCTCATTCAAATGCATCATCCAGATGCAGTTTTCAGATGTGGAAGAAAACATCATCCACAGAACGTGAACAGACAAAAGAACAACCCCTACAAGAAAAAGAGTAAAGCCGACTGGTTCATTCAAAGCCTATTAGCGAACATTAATTTGATTTTGGACACTTGAGACCTGACACAATCATCCTCTATGTCTGTTTATTACTCTTAACGTGAACAAATTCATTATCAAACCCCATGTTTACATTTCTTTTTACATGAGAAAAGTTTCCTTCACCGTCTTTTCTTTTACCAACATGGTCCTTAGATATTGCATTATGAATCTGGAAGTTAGCAGATATAAATTCAATATCGTAGTCTCTTCTTCTTTTTTTCTTCTACATCACTGGCACGAATTTGTTTTTGTCCTGAGAAAGGTTGTTTTTGGTCTCAGACAGAGTCAACTCCTTCGCCTTGCTGTTGTGCAAGATATCTTTCTCGACGCTCCTTCTGTGTTTTAGTAACGGAAGGCACATAAACAATGTCAGAATTTTCATCATCATCTAAATGGACGAGACAAGAGAGAGAGGGATAGAGTCTGTAGTAGCAAATGTGACTGACCCATTCATCAATTACGAGTCCCTCCCCAATCATCTTTGGACCTGTTTCCTCTGGTGGTTTCTTTCGTGCTTCCACTGCTGCATCTGCTTCTGCTAACTGACGCTTCAGTTTTTCCAGTGCCTATTTCATTCATCACTTACATAATTAGAAAGAGGCTGTCATAAAAAAGTTTATAGTCTTCATAAGCAAAATGATTCAGATACTCACAGGGTTGGGGCGCTCCGGATCCAGGAAAATAACACGCAATATTTGCTCCTTAGACACATCATCCTTTTGCTCATCAAACTGTGAAACCCAAAGACAAAAGCAATCGGTATGTCTTAAAGATGTAAACAACATTTACTGGAACCTAGAAATGTGAGCAGGTAGCAAACACTAAAATAAAGGTCACTAGCACACATGCTTATTATATGTTTGTGTAAAAGGTAACTGGACACCTTCACTCAGACCAAATCCGTTCTTAGTCTAGTTATTGTTATCATATGTTCTACCTGGAATCTTACACGTTACTACCGATATCAGAAATCAGAGACCAGCTTAAAGATGAGATCATAAGATCATAAGATCAACTCACCAGCTCAGGCACATAGTCCATTGGACCTTTCACCTTCAGGCTCATGATTTTAAACTTAACTCTGCTCCTTTGATCCATTGGCTTCTCATTGCTCTCAGGAGGCTCGACAAATTTGAACACTATACATTTTAACAAGGGAGCAATTGAATAAGCCATATGCTCTGATCAAGAAGAATCAGTATGTAGAGGGGGATAAAAGGCAATTACCAGTCGCAATAATAGTCTCTCCAGGAGAAAGAATAGCACCAGGTGGACGCATGAAGCAACTCTTTGGTGCAGTTGTTTGGAACTGAAGAGCAACCAAATAAGAACATATACAAATGTCACAAACTA
Source organism: Lepidium aucheri (assembly GCA_900406435.1). Classification (NCBI taxonomy): domain Eukaryota; kingdom Viridiplantae; phylum Streptophyta; class Magnoliopsida; order Brassicales; family Brassicaceae; genus Lepidium; species Lepidium aucheri. Next base: position 4,658 of record OVBA01004315.1, on the reverse strand, counting down.
GATAACCAAAACGCTAAGACCGTAAACATACCTTAAAAGCCACATGAGATTTGCTTGTATTTTTAATCTTAATGGCGCTTCTTACTTGCTTCCCAGGCTCATCTTCAAACAAAATAACAACATAATTCAGTACTATGCGGCTTTGATTATAGCGGAACAAAACTTAAAGATACAGAAAATGATTGATCAGTAAAATAATTATGGTCTATATATATCAGTAAGCAAAATCGTTGAGACCTAAAAAATGATTGATCTCAATACTTCCCAATACAGACTCCTAATCTTGGATTACTATTTTGTAGACCTACGGATCAATTAAGAAGTAAATCTTTGATTGAAAACAAACCAATACTTTGTAGATAACCCTTCTCCTTATTTGGTTCAAGATGATTTACAAACACTAATGGTAATGTAACGTATCAATCTGCTATGATTAGTAATAGTTACTTGAAGTAACTTACTTCCAGCAATTGCATGTCAACAATGTCTAGCCTTCAAAGTCCAGACATGATAAGTGAAATTTAAAACCCAAAACAAGATATGGAAAGTTGTAAATGCAGTTTAACATTAAGATTCTGCTAATAATTCCAAAAAGTATAAAACTTTATTTTCCCTGTTGAATCAATATCGATCCAGATAACAAGATCAGTCAAATACTCAAAATTCAACTGAAAAATCAGATAAAGAGAGCAAAACAAAATAGAAGTTCTGGTTAAGTGTGAATGGATCTGGAGTGTTCATACACAACCNAAAAAAAAAAAAAAAAAAAAAAAAAAACGATTCCGACCAGATGAGATTGGAAAGAAAAAAAAAACTCACAAGGAAAGTAGAGTTTCTCGGAAGGATCAAGCTTCAATCGACGTTTTGTAGGTAGAAAAGACTTGGCAACAGATGAAACAGAAGGTGAAGGAGTTGGATGCTGAATTTGACCTGATCCATCACCATAAGGAGCGTTATATCCAAGCTGATGAGGATGATGGTGATGATGATTATGGAGATGAGAAGAGGTTGAAGAAGAAGAAGCTCCATAAGGAAAAGGAGAAGTCGCAGCAGTAGAAGCAGCGTTTCCGTGACCGCTTGAGTTCCGAAAAGGAATCTTAAAGAAACCCCAACCTCCTTTACCGTCGGAAGTTGGTTTCTCCTCCGTCATAGTCATCTCTTTCAATGGCCAAGCATGCGAATTTGCTTACAGAGGAAGAGTTGACTCGCGAAGAGATCGGATGCGAGAGGGAGAGAGAAAGTGGATTTAATTGGTTGATTTCGCGTCCGAGTTTGTCGTGGTTTTGGTAATAATTTTGGTTTATTTAATAGTATTAATTAATATTCCAATTTTTTTGTTTTTTTTTTTTTGAAGTGGCTTAATTAACGGAAGTTATACTCAAAATGGAAGTGGAGGTGATTTAAAAAAGACATACTTCAATACGACAGCGTATTGGGTTCTCTCTTTTGTTATTTTTTTATAATCTTCTTTGATTCTCTTTCAACGTCTTTGAGTATTGTTTCTTTGATTCTCTTTCAAGTCTTTTTCTTGGTTTCTAGATAAGTTCAAACTTTTTTTCATTTTTATGGTTGATTTGGTCATAAATCGTTTTTTATAATTGTTGAATACGTTTTTAATGCATAACACATATATTTCCTTGGTTTTGGTCATAGATGTATACATGTATATCATATTTTAGTTCGCCTAACAAACAATTTTTTTTATAATTATGGTACTTCGAGTTTTACCGTCCGACTAATCCTATTCGTTTGTGTATCCGGCTGCTCAATTCAGATTGTGCAAAATACACTATTTGGATGGAACAGCTGAATGTTCGTTTGCACGCTGAGTTATACATCTAAATGCAACATCTAGATGTATTTTTGTTTGTTTGGTTAATTGGCATTTGCATCCAGATGCATAAATAAAATGACCAAAAAGAATATCATTAATCTTCTGAATATTATTTAAATAAAATTTAGTAATGAAAGAATGAATTACTATTTTAATTGAATTTATATAATAAAATAATAAATTATTATTTAAAAATTTATAAATATTAATTTCCTTATATACTTAGTTTTTTAAACTAGTTAAACTAATTTTAACTATTTTTATTTTATTTAACCATTTATAACTGTTAACATTTATAGATTAATTATTTCTATATAATTGTTTATTATATTTTTAAAATACATATAAATATTTATAATCATTTAATATACTAATTATAAATATAGTTAACTTTGAAAACTTATTATCTAACAAAATTTAAAAATTATTTTAAACAAAAACCTAAAATTAAATATAAAACAAAAAATTACTAACATAATTTATGTCATCTTTATATAAAAAAAATCAACAATAACATGGAACTAAACATTCTCGTGGAAGTCAATAATTTAAAAAAAAACAATAACTGAAAAATCAATAATATAAGAATATGCGATGAGCTGATATGGAAGTTGACGTCCTCTTCCTATCTCTTTAGTAATACAGTCACGTACACCTTCCATCGCTCTATCACCAGCTGGTATGTATGGAATATGTCCATCATTATCTTCTTCTCCGTTATTTTCTACCACTTGATTACCATGGTTTTCATACTCTTCAACCGCTTCCCAATGTGCAAAATCATGATCTTCTTTATGTAAATCTCGAATAAAATTATGGAGAGTCATAGTTGCAGTCACAATTTTTACCCATTTTCTCTTTCATGCTTAGGATGTTTTCAGTCCAAAATCCTCCATTTTGCTTTTCATACACCAAAAGTTTGCTCTATTATGGAATGTAAGCCGAAATGCTTACGGTTAAACAATTCTCTAGTAGTCGTTGACTGTCCTCTCCTGATGAACTGATCAAGGTGGTATCTAGTCTTACAATGAGGCCCTAAGTAACCAGTTTTGGTTGGATACCCTGAGTCGACCAAGTAATACTTTCCATTCGGAGGATAAGGAAAAAAGGCTCTTGTGTAGCACAATATGTCAACATCTTAGTGTCATGTGCTCTCCCAGGCACCCCAACATAAGCATATATGAATCTCATGCTAAAATTACTTATAGCAAGCACGTTCATTGTTGCTTCAACTTTTTGACCTCTATATGGTTTTGGTTGGACGTAACTTTTAATTTTAGTTAAGAGTAATTTGATCTTTTTAAGATTTTAAGAGTTTATTTGCATCTGATTGCATTCACGAAACATATCTAAAAAATTTAAAATTTTTAGATATATCTATATGATGTATATGGCTTCTGCATCTAGCTGAGACATAATTATGTGTTCAAACGAACAACATCTAGCAGCTATATCTAGATGCAACAACCAGATGCACAAACGAACATGACCTAACATATGAAAAGTTGTTAGACATGTGACTTATTGGACTGGAACCCAATATCTACTTAACTAGAAAGTAGTATTTTTAGTTTCTGGAGGCATCAAACTTAAAACTTCTCCGAACTTACACTTTAAGGTTATGATTCTATTACCACTAGCTAGACTACGACTATTTAGTTAACAAGCAAAAATTTGACTAAACACAAGAAGTATATGTTTATGTTTTTTGGTAATGTAAATTTTGTCGGGAATGGCTTTTTAAGAGAGTCAACTAAATCTTTTGATGTTTGGCACTATATGATTTGTTGGTGTTAAGTGATAGGAAAATCATTCTCAAAATCTTAGTTTTTGGTCTTAAATAGTAATCCTTTATATTAAAGAATAGACATTTAAATTACTTTTTGTTTATGTGTTCTATGCAAGTTTTGATTTATTTTAAACACAGCAAAAAAATATTATAACAAATTTAACTAACAATCGTCAAATACTCAACTGAGAATTTAGTGTGTTTTTTAACGACTTTTCTTTTTGTGTCTCAACTTAGCTTAAGCAATATGGTGAACTTCACGATTTAAAAAGTGACATTTCCTAATCAAAATGTAGTAAGCCCAACTAAAATGTAGTAAAAACTAGTTTATGATTATGTATATTCCATTTTATGCTTACAAATTAAGATTTTTCATGCACGATCATTAGTCAATCATATTTAGTTTGTAAGTATTACAGACAAAGATATGCAGCTACTTGACTGTATCTTCAATAACTAGCTAGTATCTTCAATTTGTTTCAAAGTATTTTTAATAGATAATAATATATATTTTTGTATCTTAAGTATTGTAGAAGTAAGAAAAATTTAAAAAGGAAAATCGGGATCATCCCATTGAAGAACAGCAGATTTAATGTTGTGCTCTCTCTTCAACTTGTCCTTAAGGAACCAATCGCAAACTTTTCCAGCATTCAATTCTTCTATTGAACATCCTTCTTGCTCCGATATCACTCTTAGTAAATTCAACGACGATATCTGTCCAAATCCAATACTTTTAGAGAAATTTTGAAAAATGCCCTTTTTAGTGTACCCCTTTTCAAAAATGCCCCTTAACATTTATCTTTTCAAAAATGCCCCTCATTAATACAAAAATGACTAAAATACCCTCAATAGAATTGTTACAAACTTTTCCCGCCAAAAAAAAAAAATTTCCCGCCAAAAAAAAGAAATTTCCCGCAAAAAATTTTTTTTTTACGGAATTTCGAAAAAAAAAGTTTAAGGGAAAAAAAAATTTCCCGCCAAAAAAAATTTCCCACCAAAATTTTTTTATAAGTGCGCTTATAAATCTTTACAAAA
>OVBA01004314.1:0-22868 GCA_900406435.1 Lepidium aucheri | reverse complement strand
AATCAAATTTTAATTGGTTAAAGATTTCTTTTTAAAACCAGCAAAAATCAAATTTTAATTAGTCTTTCTAAACCAACAAAAATCAACTTTTAATTGGTTAAAAAAAATTTAACAAACAAAATTCAGATCTTAATTGGTTATAGATTTCTTTTAAACCAACGAAAATCAAATCTTAAATGGTTAAATAGATGTTGTGATAATTATGATATTCAAATCTTAATTTCAAATCGTTTGAGAATTGTGATAGTTGTTCTAGGTGGGTCGGATCTTAAATAGTTGTTCTATATTAGTTCTTCTATTAAGATTAGAAAGATTGTTTTTAATAAATATCGATTAGTATAAGGATATAATTATGATAATCTCATATGATAAGAATATAATTATGATAATCTTATCGGCGAGATTATCNGTAGGCAAGATAATCTCTTATAATTAATTAATAAATAATATTTAATCTAGATAATAATAATTAATTAATTAGTTATATAATCTTACCAGAATATAATTGTGTGACAATATTATGTGATAATATTTTCTAGGGACAATACAACCTACTCTAAAACAAACAATATAACACAGTATTTAAGTTAATAGTATACTTTTATTATATAAGAGATTATTGAGTTGTCGTGGTTACGTAGTTATATATGGAGTTCAAATAATTGGAGAAAAGACATGGTTAGAAAAAGAAGAGAAGACCCAAAAGAGGAAGTCAAATCGGACAAAAGCAGAAGGTGGGGACCACACCATAATTGAATGGTGTTTAGATTGAAGAACAGAACAGAATGGTTCTTAGTTAGAGTGGGCCAAAGGTGGGGTCCGAATCACGTGAAGTTCACATGCTTTCCATGCATCTTTTGTTCATTCTCTGCCTCTCGCCTTTAAGTCTCTTGTCATCTTCCTTCATCCTTGATACTGACTTTCAATACTCTTATCTTATGCATGCACATCAATTATTATATTATTATTATCTCTCTTTTTTTCTTTCACCACACAAAAATTGTGGTGCTTTTCTTGAGGCTATTTTTTTTTTCTTTTGTTGCAATTTTCTTTTTAAATATACTTTTACACACGCATGTGGTGATATATTATTCTCTCCCTTTACTTTCAAATAATGTTTTAGAAAATATAATTGTTCTCAATTAAGTGATAGTCTTATTATATGCAAAAACATGTTTTTATTTTTTAAAAAATTATTTGTAACTCTTTTTTTCCTTAAATGATTTTAGTTAATTATTCTCCCAAATGCAAAGGAAAAAAAGAGTTAGCTATAAATTGGGTCTTTGTCGATTCCATTAATAATAAAAAAATGTATAAAGATTGAAAAAAAAATTGTATTCTATTCTACAATTATTAGTTGTATATATTTTTTATCAACTAAGAAATGATGATTTAATATGGAAGAAATATAAGTATATCTAAAATTAAGAAGTGCCATGGTGAAATTAAGTGATGCTTTTGCGGGATTTTTTCTACGGGAATTTGATTTTAAATAATTACATAAATAGTGTTCATAGTAATATAAGCTATAGAATTATTTTGTGATGACAAATAAAAATTTATGTATGCAAAATCTGGGTATGTGGTTTCGAAAAACTGTCATAGCTAAGAGAACCGGAATAATTCGAGACTGGTATAAGGGAAACTAAGAGCATCATTAACGGTGAAGATACTAATCTCAGGTTTTTCCCATTAAAATATTAATACTTTTATAAAGATTTAATTTTTTATTTAAAATTAAATGTTAAAAAAAAATCAAGCAATCAAATTAGGTCATATGGCTTCTGAGTTTCTAAAAAATTGGTGTAAATCTTTTAAAGAAGAGACGTTTCTTCTTCTCTTTCATGGCTTTTAATTATTTTAATATATTTTTAATGCTAGAGACTTATATAGATACTCCGATAATGGTGGTCTAAGAAGAATTATAATCAGATAAAAATAAGTTATACCAGCAACTACTGGATGACATGTATATGATTGAGAAATAACATTGCACCTTGCTAATTATTGTGAATAGAACAAAGATTAATCCACCTAATCATTTGAAAATTACAGTATATATCGACAGGATTCACGTGAGTATTCGTATACTAAAATGAATTCGTATATTGAATCTTACGACGGTAAACGATTTATCAAAAACCGACGCAAAAAATAATGGACACGAAAAGGAGAAGAAGGGGTAGAGTTCACACGCACGTCACGCGGGTAGTGGTCGTTAAGACACGAGTCTCGTACAGTGTAAAGAAGAAGAATAGTGAGAGTCACACGACTCGCTCGTGGGATGTTGACTTGTCAATTAGCTGAATGGGTATGTACAAACTTAAATGATTTTAGTACTTTCAAATTAAAACATGCCACGAGGCTAGATCTCTTATGTTTTTGTGGGGTTTTATCCAGTCACATCCACATGATTATTATTGGTCCCTCTTCCTCATTTCTTTTATTAATTCACGACTAATTAAAATTCACCCATATTTTAAATATCTTTATTTTAGCATTGATAATTCATTGCAAAAATGTTTAGTTTCTGCTAGAATAATAAGTTTTGATTTTCGGAACTATTGACAAAAATATGAGTAGTTAGGATTTTTTTTTAAATTAGGATAATCCAAGCGAACCCAATAAATCTTCCGGGTATGAAAGCTCGTCTGCCATCTACATATCATATTAACCATTTATGCGTAAAATGACCGAAATCTCTAACACCATACACATCATCCAAACAAGTGTAAAATGACTAATCTAGTAGCAGCGTTAAAAGTTTCGAACGAAATTCGAATTCAAACTTCTACAAGTTTACATGTTGAGACTTGTGTTGTTATCCATCTACCTTACCACTATGATACACTCATGTTTAACCCTATAAATTTACTACAAGTGCACAGTAAACAAAGTAGTACTTAGGAAACAAATCCACAAAAACCAATGGTTACACTATTAATATCTATAATAAACTTAAGCTAAGACAGAATATTGTGGAAACAAAACAAAACAAAGCAATAAAAGATAAGAAATTAATAAATAAAAACATTATGCACATGTAATTAATCAGGAAATAAGGAATCGAATCAAGAAACTATTCAGGGTATTCATCCAACCAATTCTTGACTTAGATACAAAAATATAGCAAACCCACTGTGGTGGCGTCAAATACTATATCTAGCAACCTAGAATTCTAAATTGTCGTTTGGTCCTAGTGATCTAAATATGTATTATCGAATTGGTCTTATAGGTCCAAAATTAGCCTTAACATCATCTTTTCTTTGGTTAAGGACTAATTACTCGTCTAAACTAGTTTATAAGCACTTTTGGTGAGTTAAATAACTTAAGATCATAAACTAGATGATCAGGCTAATCTAAGTATTAAACACAACAATAGACGGAGAACACACAAAATCTTGTCCTATTTGTTCCTAATTCATTGAACCCCTAAATCCCTACAAAACTCTAAACATGATTGGAAATTACTTAAAACATAGAAAAAGGAACAAACAAAGAAAAAGAATAGATAAGCATAATGATAAACTGAATTAAATAGAAAACAGGTTCAAAAATCTTATCTAAAAGTTGTAGAGGATGAGATATTCTCTCTAGAGGTTACAAGAATAATCAAAGTCTCCAACTAGAAAAAGTGAAAAGAAGGTGTTCTAAAAAGTGGCTAGACCCAACTTTTATAGGTTAAAATCGTTCTGGTACAAAATAAGTTAAACCAGACAAAATATAAAAAATTTTAGAATTTTTTTTGTGAAACAGCGTCGATCTGGGATGGATATGTCGATCGTCAGGTCGTGCACCTCTTTTGGTGGCATAGAGACCAGTCAGTCTGGGAGTGAATCGGTCAATTTTGTCTGTTTACGGCCAAAATAACATATCTTCAGTAAAATCGCTATATTTTCCTAACATCTCGTCTGATTGTCCTCAAACCACCTCCAAATGAAAGCTAACTCACATGACTATCTTATGTCCAAATTTTATCTCAATCCATTGGTGGGAAGTCTTTCAAATAAAGCTAAACTTCTGATGCTTCTGTATGATTCTGCATGTCCATATGCTTGTTTTCACTTAGAACAACACATTTTCTTCCAATGTGACATATGACATGAAAAAACTCGATGATGAACTGAAAAACTCTAAATATACACTTTGATTCAATAAAATAGACAAAAACGATTGTTAAATACCGATAAAAATGAGATACATGACACCACCGTTAGATTAGAAAAATAGTTTATATATATATTTCTTTCCTAGGACTTGGACCTAAGACCTCCAATGTGCTATGCACAAGAAAGCCACTATATCACTAGTTAGGAGTTAATCGAAATTATTCTTTCAGCATATTTATTTCATTTGAGTTCAGTTCATTGTGATTTGAGTATAAGCAATTCAATAGGAGTGTTTTGATATTTTTCAGTAATCAATGATATAGTAATGACTAATGATTTGAATCTGTAAGAAATATACAAGGATAATGACATAATAGTGGTAGGCAATTTACATACGAAAGAAATCATGACTCAGATGAATCGCTAATTCGGAAAGATCATAAAAGTTTATTCTTCAAGCATGATTGATATGAGATGTAGAGAAGCCTTTACAATAAAGATATATAGAAGCAAAAATATCGACCGACAAAAAGATTGGTGAAGAGAACTAATAATTGAAGCAATAAGTACAGTGACACCGAGAGAAATAATCACAAAGCACCTACTCTTAGGGGCAATGATGTACTTGAACATATTATGGAGACAAGGAGACCAAGTTACATGAAATTTTGGAGATAATGGTGCATTCACATTTATCCTATCACTCAGCCCCTCCTAGCTAGCTTAGTGGCTATATGATCATAGCCGACATCTCATACTTTAACTTGGAGTAGATTACGATCGGTGAAAAATGTTTAGATTGCGCCGTACAAGAATACATGTAGTTTACTTCTTTATTTCTGTCTCTAATTTGTTGTAAACAAGTTTTATAATATATTAGAGACAAATTGAGTTTTGTCGTAACATGAGTATTGTAATAGGATATTCGTCGTAAAATCGTTGGCAATATTGCAAGAACCGCTGGATGTTGTAAATTCGTTGTAGAAGCATGTGTCGTAAAATCGTTGTAATATTGCGATGAGAGAGAATCGTTGTACTTTCGTTGTAAACTAAACGTCGTCAACTCGTCATTAATTTTACGTCGAATTAACATAGTTTATTTCACAACAAAGTTACAACACCAATCTAACAACAAATTTGGGACGAAAAATTTTACAACGAATTAGGGACGACTAATACAACGAATTCAAGACGCCAAGTTACGTCGAATGAGGGACATATATTTCCCAACGAATTCGAGACGAATATCTTTTACGAGTAATTAGGAATAAATTGGATAATTCAATTCTTTTAATTCAAAATATTTTATAAATCAAAAATATAATTAATTAATTTTTTTGAAAATGTTAAAAATTTAAAATTAAATTTTAAAATATTTTTAAAACATTTAAAAAGTATTTACAAAATTGTTAAAGATACAAATATTTATCGTCATAAAATTTCATTAATAAAATCCGCACTACGAGCTTCTTGGTCCTCATCCAGTCTTTGGTTTAAATCGACTTCCCTATCGCTCCCGAACTGGATCCCGAGTTGGTGACGTCTACGCTCCAATGCCTCCATCTGATAGAGATTGCCCGCAACCAAAACATCAAACATAGACTCCATAGCTGCAATCTGCCTAGCCATCGCTTGCTGCTACTCCTCCATCGTTCGCTGGTGGTCCTCCGTCGATTCTTTTAGCTCTGCTATTTCGTTCTGCGAAGCTGTCAACTGAGCATGGATAGAGCTTTCTCCTATCCAAGAAGAAGTGACTTTGGGGACATCTTGCGCGGATCCAACTCTAAGAATCCGTTCTTTCTTCCTTGGAGCAATCTGGTAAAAACATCAATCATGTTACTATTAATTATATTACCTATAATTAATTAAACATTAAAATTAAATATTTAATAATATATATTAACTACTTACTTGTTTATAAATTGCGTCTAACTCTGAAATAGATAATTCCACAGGAGTACCATCAGGGATTTGCTGGGACAGCTGAGTCTAACGCTCGTGAACGGCAGCTACAACCTCGTTGTATAGCCCCTCCGATCTAGCATCGATAAAATCTTCAGACTTCTTTTGATGAGTCTGCTTGAACAAATCCGGAAGAGAACGAAGCATGTCCTAACTCTTCAGCCTAAAAATTGTAAAACTTAGTTAAATATTTAATTAAGTAAAAAATAAATAAAGTAAATATTTATAATTTTAAATAAACTAACTTATCATCTGTATATCGACTCCGCCAAAAGGATTCTGCCCAGCAGTGTGAGGCATAGCGAGCGGTAAACCGTCTGGACCAACCGTGTTCTGAGAAGCAAAACACTGAGCAGATTTCTTCACGGAATTGAGATCTCTCCAAAAAAATTTCAATCCCCTCCCAAACTGCGTATATCATAAAGCTGGTTTGCCGTCATCTCCTTTCACCTCCCAATCTGTCTTAGAGACAATGTTAGAAAACCGCTTCATGGCTTTCTTGTTGAACTCGTACTTAATGATTTTGGTGATGGAGACGTCTCAGTTCCAATGCTGCTGTTAAAAAGAGAATTTAGTATTAAATAATTAAATAAGTTAACTAAAATAAAACATAGTAATTAAAATTAAGAAAAAAATTACTCCAAAGATGTTAAACCATGTTACGCAGGTGTAGTGTGGTGTCGATCTCCAAAGGGGTCACCTCGACACAAATTCTCTTGATGCAATCTGTAATGCTTCACCCTATTTTGTTATCCACTCCAAACCTGAATTTTATAAAATAATTGTAATTAGTACATATATAATTTGAAGTAATTTTAATTTAAAATTTTTAATAATAGATAAAATTAACAACTTACCAATAGTACCATCATGTCGATTCATATGCAATACTGGCAAGCTATTGCGATTTCCACATACCAAAATATCCTCCACCCTATACTGCGCATAGGATACATCCGCTGGTACCAGGAGATCCGGATGAACAGCTCGGGAACCGGTGGAGGATCGATTACCTTGTCCGGTTGCTGCTCCGGGACAATATGTGGAGAGACAGTTTGTGACAGTGTCTCCAGAACTGAAGAAGAAGTCGACGCACCAGTAGAGCCCAATGACGAAGAAGGGTCAAGAATCAAGTCAAAGTAATGGACATGATGAGTATGCTTACGGGGAGCCATAGATAAATCTACAATAATAAGAAAAATAATTAATCAATAATCTACAATAACAAAACAATTTAATTACATTCTAAAATCTAAATTTCATCCTAATTACTAAATTCCACCTATTCTAATCCCATATCTATCCTAATTTCATCTATCCTAATACCATAAAAAAAGTTAGAGACGGTAGAGAAAACTAACCTTAGAGAGAAAAGTAGAAGAGAGGAAATGGCAAGGAAAATGGAAAATGGTGTGGGCTTATATAGAACCCCATTTTTTCGTAACGACATCGTAACATTACAATGATTTTGCGATGAAATTTGCTTTTTCGTTGTAAAATTGTTGTAACATTACGACGTCATTACGACGTATTAGGTTACAACTTTTTTACGACTAAAATGAAATTTTATAACTTAATTTTAAATTTAAAATGTTTTAAATTTTTTATAAATTTAAAAGATTTTCTAAATTTTAAATTATTTTAAAATGTTATGAAACTAACTTCGTCGTCGTAAATTCAATGTAAACGTTATATGTCGTTTAAAACAATTTTACGAGGACAAAATTAACTTTATAAAATTTTGATTCAGTTTGAAATTTAGAAAATATTTAAAACTTTTAGAGTTTATAAAATTTAAAGAATATTTTAAATTTCAAGTTAATTTATAAAAGTTTAAATTTATGTTCGCTTTGTCGAATTTAAGTTTAGTTTATCAAATAATAAGTTCTTTGATACATTAATTAATACATTTAAAAATGTTATCATACATTCATTCAGATCCTTCATCATTACTATCTTCTCCACTATCTTGATCATCTCTTTCATCAAATTCGTCACGTTTCTCGTCGGCAGCATCATCAGGAACATCATCGTATTCTCGGTTTTGCGGATCAATTAGCATAACTTGCTCTGTAGCTTCATCAGATGCATGTATAGCCGTACATGATTCTTCTTACAAGGGTAAATCTCCAGCTCTAATAATTTGACCACGAGGAGTGATTTTAATAGCTGCCAACCAAACGATTCCATATTCTTCGAGGATATAGAATGAAGGTAACTTGCTCTACTTGTGATGCTAAGCAAAACGACTCAAATTTGTTGTATCTTCTCCTCGTATTTACATCCATAACTCCAAATTTGTTGCATCGAACCCCTCTATTAACTACATGATCAAACCAGTCATATTTAAAGAGCATGCATTTTAGCTCAACTAATCCTAGAAATTCTACTTCATAAATTTCTTGCAAGATACCATAGAAATGTGTTTCACTCTTCACAAATACTCCCAATTGGCGGTTGCCCACCTTTTACAGTATTCAAAGGTATAAAATGTGTATCCTCTGGTGAAATACATGGGTACCGTTGTTATCTTAGCAAGAGGACCTTGAACCAAATCAAGATTCCATGATGGATAAAATCGATCATCATGGTCAACCTGCACATGTGGTTAAATTAAACAGAATTCCTTATAACTTAATTACAGTTCTCATAATGAAATAATTTATTCTCACTTGACCCTTCAACAAAAGTGCAAAGTGCATATCTTTCCGTTTGAGTACTTTAGCATCTGAAATTTCTTCAATAGTTTCTTTTACGTGACTTACAAATAGACTAAACGTGTAAATATATATTAATTAAGTAATAATATATACATAAATTAAATATATAGAATTAATTTACATATATATACCTTTCAAACAGAAGCACTTGAGTACAATTCAGAAGTATATATGTGTGTGCTGCGTGAAGGTCATCGGGACTACTCCACCGAACTTCTTTCAGATTCCCACTGAGACGACCAATAGAGCAGAAGATATCAGGAACTTCTTCGACTGCATAAATTGGGGCCACTCCACCATCGTCGTATCTCTTAGTAGCTATTTTCCATGTATGAACGGTGGATGAAAAGTAGTACGATGAGAAGTCATAGGTTTCTTCAGTCAGATTACCAGCAACGATTGACCCTTCCAGTTTTGCCAGGTTCTTTGCTTTGCCTTTCAATTTTTTCATAAACCGTTCAAATGGGTACATCCATCAAAAATGAACCGGTCCAGCAAGTAATGCTTCATGAAAAAGGTGAACTGGGAGATGTTCCATAACATCAAAGAACAAAGGAGGAAATATTTTCACAACAAGATCAGAATATACCCTGAAAGTTGTTCTAAACCTTCTTATGTGAGTGTTCGTGCACTTACATCTCGTAAAAAGGCTCCAATACCTACAATAAATAAAACACATATAAAAGTGATATATATTAATTACTTAATTACTACTTAATTAGTTAAATTATTACATGCAAGTGCTTCATGTACATTCTTCGGAGGTAACTCGGCCAAAGCAAATGGTAATAGCCACTACATGAACACATGACATTCAAGACTCTTCATCCCTGCAAACTTTTGCCCTTTCTCAAAACATCTGGAGAGATTCGAAACATATTCATCAAGAAACTTCACTTCTGATGACACCCAACTGAATAACGCTGTTTTTGCTTCTGATGACAACCTAATTATGAGAACTGGAATTTTTCTATCGTTTTCATATGCAACTCACTTCTAGCACTGGAAAGTTTAACCATGACTTTTTGTTATCTTTACTCTTCGTGCTACGTTCAGTATTGTGTGGATGATATTCTCAAAAAATTTCTTCTCGATATGCATCACATCCAAAATGTGTCAAATTAGCAAATCTTTCCAATATGACAGCTCCAAAAATATACTCTTTTTGTGCTTGTTATGATGTTGTCCATAATAGTCCGACATATTACTTGGAACATGCCAATTACCCCCTCAAAGAAAAGTTTTCAGAGCACCATAATAATCAATTTCTGCTTCAATTTGTTCTCTGGATAGATATAGTGGTGAGGGATCATGTACCTTCACTTTACTCCTGAACAAGGTCGTGTTTTGTTGGTACGGATGGTTCAATGAAAGAAACCGGTGATGAAAATTAAACCAACACATCTTTATCCCATGCTTCAGTTGAAATGCATTTGTCCTCCCACGACAAAAGGACAAGCCAATCTCCCATGCGTTTTCTACCCTGATAACATTCCGTAGGCAGGGAAGTCACTTATTGTCCACATAAGCACCACCTTCATTGTAAAATTTGTTTGGGATAAGCACTCATATGTTCGACCACCATGAGTCCATAACTTTTTTAGCTCGTGAATCACAGGTTACATAAATACATCGAGTGACCGTTTTGAATGCTTAGGACCAAGAATTAGAATACTTAGGAATAGAAATTCTTTTTCTATGCACATCCCCGTGGGAAGGTTATAAGGCGTAAGGATTACTGGCCACAAAGAATATTGTCTACCAGACATTCCAAACGGACTAAAACCATCAGTGCATAGAGCAAGATAAACATTCCTAATATTTCTAGCAAAATCTTTGTGTACCGTATTGAAATGTTTCCACGCTTTTGCATCTGAAGTGTGATTGATCTCTCCATCCGTTTGTAGATGCTCTGCATGCTATCTCATTGTAGCTGCTCTCCTTTTAGACTGGTATAATCTCTTCAACTTGTCTGTTATTGGTAAGTACCACATCTGCTGATACATTACCTTCTTCCGCCACTCCCTTGTGGCTTATATCTTGGCTTCTTACAATATCAACATTCCTGTAACTTATCATCATCTTTCCAATAGATCATACAATTGTCGATACATACATCTATCATCTCACAAGGTAAACCAAGACTAAACACCAATTTCTGAATCTCGTAATATGATTTAGCACACACATTGTCTTCTAGCAAATACTCTTTGAAAAATTCAGTCCACATATTCATGCATGACTGAGATGAATTACATTCTGTTTTAATGTTCATTATCCTAGCTGCCAGTGACAATTTAGACATATTCTCTACACCCCTCGTAGATAGGCTGGTTTGTAGCATCTAACATCTCATAAAACCTTTTTGCATCTAAGTTAGGTGTTTCAGCAACTATTGGTTCAGTATTAGTTTCCTGAAATGAATCTGTAACCATATCATGCATCCTATCATGCTCTACAACCCCATGAACCTCATTCTGATAACCAACATCATGCAAATTACTCGATTCAGCTAGATTAACTCCAACATTATTATAATTACTACTACTTGCTTCATCATTCCCACCACCACTAAAATCTTCCCCATGGTGAAACCAAATGTAATAATATCGTGTAAATCCCCTATTTAATAAATGATTCCATGCAGTTTCAGTTCTGACAAATTTTGTTTTCTTGCACTTCCGACAAGGACATAACATTTTACCCGATTCAAGTGTGAGTTCGGTTTGACTGGCTTTGTACATGAATATTTCTAGCCCGTTCATATAGTCCTTTGTCACTATTCTGGTAGCATCTCTATGCATATATCCACTTTCGTAACTCAAATATATCACCACCAGAAGACATTTTTTTTTCTTTTTCAGAAACATTTTTTTTATGTTGGTTTGTGTTGAGAATTATGAGAAGAGACCTCCACCTTATATAGGCAAAAATTCAACAATGATTTTACAATATTAAAATAAATACGAATAATTTACAACGTATGTAACTAACTACAAATATCTACTTTCACATTTCGTCTTTAACTAGTTGTAAAGAAAATTTCTCGTAAACAACTTGCAAATCAAAGACGTTTTTACAACAAAAACAAATATTTTGAGACATTTTTACGACGTATCTTAGATTTATAACAACCAATTATATGTATTACGCACAATATGTGTACCTAATTTCTAAATTCGTCTTTAAATCGTTGTAAATAAATTTTGTCGTAATAGTGTTGCAAATAAAGGATGTTTTTACAACTAATCAGTGCAAACATTTTAAAACGTTGTAAATTCATCATAAAATACCTACTTTTTTACAACAAAAATTGGCGTTGTAAAACTACAACACTCTTACCGCGAATCTTGTTTTCGTCGTAAAAGTGTTGGCAAAACGTCCTTTATCTCATGTGTCCCTACAACGTTGTAAAAAGACGTTATTAAACTAATGTTTTCTTGTAGTGGTGGTTCCCATGAATTATAGATTTTTAATATTATAGAACTCAAAAGTTTACAGATTTGATTTCTTATTACTTACAACATGATCATGTTAAAATAATGTATAACGACAATCAAACAAGTTCAAAGTGTAGCACAAATAAGAAGAATAATCTTATTAGGATAAACAAATACAAATCAATACCAATCGATTAACTTCAATATTCCCACGAATTATAGATTTTCTATATTATAGAACTCGAAAGTTTACAGATGTGATTTCTAATCACTAACAACATGTTTATGTATAACGACAATCAAATAAGTTCAAAGTAAAATAAGAGGAATAATCTTAGGATAAACAAATACAAATCGATAAGCATTCCAAGTACCAAGAGATAGATTTCAATTTCTTAGACGGAAATTTTCATTGATTTAAACATAGATCTTCAAGCATTCGTTAAGGATTTTTTTATCATGTGGTTGGTTTTGTTAGCAAAACAGATTAAAAATAATTTTATATACAAAATTTCCAATACTATATAATTTTATAACTCGAAATAATAGAAAATTAATTATTTTTTTGTCTAACCTTACTATAATTGGACTGACAAGACTCGTTATATAACCAAAGCTCATATCTTAAAATCTTCTTTGTTCATTCTCCTTAGATCTCGAAAAAAGAGCCTGGGTGCCCATAATTTATAAAATAGTCACTATCACTAGGCCACCTATCCTACGGCAGAAAATTAATTCTAAGATTGTTAGTTTTGATTTTTTTCCTAAATTTACATTTTGTTCATTTTCTACTAGTCGCATAGTTAATTCTATCCCTTTGTTTTGTGAAACACCATAGAGGATCTACAGAAAAGTTTATAAGAGCAACTTCAATGGTAGTACTATTTTTGGTGTTAAAATTACACCAAATTTAGTATTATAGTATCCTACTTTTTTTTTCAACTCCAACCACAACACCACACACTAAAAGTACTATTCTTTAATATTATATTACTAAATTAAATATGTTTTAAAAAAACTAATTTGGTATTATTTAAAATATAATAATCAGTAAAAATAAATATTAATATTTTTAATTTTGGTGTGGTGAGTAGTGATATATCAAATTTGATGTGACACCGTAGTAATTACACTAAATTTAGTATTTTAGTATTCTATTGGAGTGAGTTTTACACCAAATCTTATATATTAAAGTAGAAAACATTTTCATTTTGACTGTGTTATAAATTATAGGTTAAAATCAACCTAAGGTTTATAACAACCCTTAAAAATAGAACTAAAGTAAGTTTTGTTAAAGATTTTAATATAAAAATTTAAAATTAATAAAAATTTAGTGAAAGTTCTCTTAAAAACTAAAATTTAATAAAAATATATCGGTTATTGATTCGGTTACGGTATAAACTTAGATTTGATTTTCCAGATACATAGATTTAGAACACATTCTGGTATTTTGTTGGTTCGATTATCTAATTCGGTATTGTTATTTTACTACAAGACTTATTCAAATATATTTTTTCAAGATGGAGTTTAGTTTGGTAGAGATCGAGTTCGAATTTAAGTATTTTTTATATAAAAATTCAAAATTAAAAAAGATATAATAGAAAACTCAAAAAACCTAAAATTTGATTTGGTTTGAGTTTGGATTCGAGTTTTGTTTTTTGGTACATATATTTATAACCTATTTGAGTATTTTTTTCATATTCAGTTCTTCTAATTCGGATCAATTCCGGTTTGGGTTTTGGACCTTTAAAACAATATATCGAAAACAATATTCTGAAATATTAACACGAGTCTAATAATATAAATGAACATAATTAAAAGACAATTAAAATAATCAAATATCATATTATCGCAGGTATAATCTAATTGGTGTTATAATATCATGTTGGAGTTGAGTGCAATAAAATGCTACCAATCAAGCCGAAAGTGTACACGCAACAGTATGAATTGGAACATGAATGATTAAAAGAAGATGACCATGCTATATTATTCATTACTCAGTACTATAATGTAATAAGATTTGAAAAAGAAAGAAAAAAAGAAAAAAAAGAGAGAAGAGAGTGATGATGGATTGTGACGGAGTATGCTGAATTAAGTAAGAAGAAACAAGTATCGTATGATTGTTAAGACTTGCTCTGTCTGCGTGTGACCCGACAAAACGACACGCGTGTGTGTGTTAGTCACGTGGTTCAAGGCCTCTCACTGGCTCATCTCATTATGGGTCCACGTGACTTTCTTCTACTTTTTTCTAGTATTTGTTCTTCTGTTCCTTTCTAGTATTTTTTTTATTTTATTTTTTCCCACAAGAACTCAGAAATATACTACTACTACAGTAGTGGAGTACTAGATATCTCATGTTACTATTATAAATGATTTACCTTTTCCAAAAAGTAATACTAGTATTTAGTTTATAATTTATACTACAAAAAAAATAGTTTACTTTTGGAAAATGTCCCATAATTTTCTGGCTTTCTGCACCCCCACGTGAACTCCACCTCTCATTTTTTTTTTTTAACTTTTTTTTCTAGAGACAAAACAAACATAAATTAAATTTAGAGTCATTCAGAAGATCTCCGATTTTTAATATATTTATTCCTTTAAAAAAATAAATAAAAAGCATTCTAAAAATTTTCAGCTATACTTTCTTTTTATTATTTTTAATAAATAATCTGGTAATTTGGAACTTACAGCACAATTTGTTTTCTAAAGATAGTAACCCGAGCCAAGAATATGTGGTTTAATGATAGTAGCTATTTTATAAATTCCTAGACACTAAAGTTTGATTTCTCTTTAATGCAAAGAAAAAATAAAATAAGTGATTTTAAAATATAGGTTGTGATTATATATCGAACTTTGTCAATCCAATTATAGTAAATTTGACAAAAAAATTATATATTGACCCGATCCGCCCTGCTGAGTCGAGGAAAATTACCAATTTTCAAATGTTTTTCTTTTTCAATAAATCTATCATGAATTAACGAAATGAACAAAAATTACGTTATTTTTGCAAATAGTAGAATCCAATATGAATCAATATGAAGTAAACTTGAATTTATTTAATATTCTTGGAGTCTTGTGGCCCATTCGTCATCAAATTTATAAAAAAATTATGTACCTAAACTCCAACCATGCTTTTCATGTTTTATCAAAACACTAATCATACATTTTTTTCATATAATTTATTATTATTATTATTATTGTACTACGAGCCAAATTCTATTCTATAACTTATATATATAATTTCACTTAAAAATGATCACTTAAATAAATAATATTATATTTCTCGAAATATTTGATTATAAGGATTTTATACACATGTTAATAAACTTTACGTAATGTCTATTTAAACCTCTGTATCCATCATCAGTACTTAATTTACATTTGATTTTGTGTAACACAATATCAAAATAGTCAAAAAAGGTTTCATTTTACATGACTTAGTATAATCAAAATTAATTTGATATTGAAAATTAGATATCAAATATTCTATAAGAAAAAAAATAGTAAAGTACAAATAAGAAATCAAATATTTTGTGAAGGTAAACAAGTGTAATTATATTGCATATCTTTTGTTTAAAGGAAAGTATCAATTCTGTTCTCTTTCTGTTTCGTCAAATAATATTAATAGCAGTAAAAAAGTTTACTTCCTAAACAAAATTTGAAGAAAAAAAGAAGAGAAACTTCTATACTATAATAAAAATCTGGGAGGAATATGATAATGTGACAATTTAAAAATAAAAGAGCTATAAAAAAGGGACCCACATTGATTATGAAAATCAGATCGATGAAAAGTTTGTATGTCTCTGATTCCAATCATATTCATATTTGATGGTTCTCATATCATATAGCTGGATTAAGTGGGTCCCACTCAAGTAAACATTTCTCTACCGTTGGATCTCATGGCAGCTTTCGTTTTCTCACTCTTTAAATCATGACCGTCAATCATTTATTCAATCTCTAATCATTTCTTCTTTTAGCGTCTCACTGGGACCTTCACTATCAATGCTCAATTCATATCCTTTAAGGATTCTATAAATCTGGTTGCAACTAATATCATGGAATCATTTTTTCCAGCTGATTAATCGACCTTTAAATCACAGGGAACCTATAATATTTTTCTTGAACTAACAGTGGATCAATTTATTGATCATTGAATGTTTGCTTGGAAGGAAACACTGATTAGACAATACTTCGACCCGTTTGATGCTCAGATTATTTTGGGTATCTGTTACCGAGAAGGCATAAACCGGATTATTGGGTATGGCATTTTTCGAAATCGGGACGCTATACGGTAAAATCAAGCTATTAAACGGAGGAATCCTGTTCATTACTTCCAGTTGGTCAATTTGGTCCAAATTTTCATGCATTATACAAAAAAATTTGAAAACTTATTTGTCCTAATAAAATTAAACATTTTATCTGGCAAATATTATCGGAATGCACTGCGGTTAAACAAAACCTTAGTTCACGAGGTTTCAATGGCTATACGAGTTGTTCCCGATGTGGAGCAGAAGTCGAAGATATTAATCATGCTATTTTTGAATGCCTTCTGGCACTCCAAACATAGGCTTTGTCTCGTGTTCCGACACCCCATGATATGTTTCCGGGAGGATCAGAGTGGTATAATTTGGATTATTTGTTTTGGAGAATGCCAAATTCTGAGAAATTACAGTACTTTCCATGGGTTATCTGGCATCTTTGGAAAGCGAGAAACGTGCACTGTTTTACCAACAGTGTTACGGATCCGCAAAATATTCTATCTCAAGTAAAGACCGATTTTAAAGAATGGTCTTCGGCGCGGAATAAACTTTAGGAGTCGAGATATTCTCCTCTGGTTCAGAAAAGTTCTTGCAAGTCCTCACTTGCTTTTCCCTCCATAATTGATCAGAGCTTCACAGGTTTCAAGTGCTATGTAGATGCCTCCTGGAAAAGTTCGGACCTCGAACGGGATTAGGCTGGTTTGGTTTTTCAGATGCAATGGAAGGGGTGTCTATGGGGGCTCGGAGTGTTAATAGGAGTTTATCTGCTCTCCATTCAGAGATTGAAGCTGTCCTGTGGGCTATAGAATCTCTGTTAGCGCTCCATATAACAGAGGTGGAGATTTCAACGGATTGTGAGGCGGTACTAAAGATTTTAAACCGACCGGAGGAGTGGCCAGCTTTCTCACCATATCACGAGGAATTTGCTAGGTTATGTTCGTTATTCTCCATTTTCTCTTTATCAACTATCCCTCGATGTCTGAATCATAAAACAGATGTCCTCGCTCGTCATGTGAGAAATGCAGCTTATGGTTCTTGATGTAAAACTGAGCTTTCTTATCTATTTATATATGAATGCCATTGACAAAAAAAATCACATAATAGTCTGTTACAATTACTTTTTTTTCATTTAATTCTTTTTTTTTCTAATTGTGCCAATATATAAAAAGTTATACGATTTTCAATCATTATATATATATATTGTTAATTTCAATCAATCATTATATATGATTTCACAGTTTGTTTAGAAATTATCCAATGATTATTAAACATCTAACCATGCTTTAATGTACACTGTCTTTAATCGTAAACGTTGAACTAAAAATTAGTAATACTTCTCCTGTTTTATATAAAGATATATAGTATATATATATATATATATATGAGCATCAAATATTAGGCTATTTTACAACAAAAAAACCCGTTCATAAATACCAAAGATTACACTTAAACAAAGGAATATGTAAACTGCTACCCGATAGTAAATTATTTAAGCATTTTGCATTTTAATGTTTCTGTTTTTTGGTCTGAATTTTGCATTTTAATGTTTGTGATACAGTAGTCTCATCATATAGATTTATACTACTTCGACAAAAAGAAAATATTGAAAGAAAAAAAAAACTAATCTTAGAGCAACTACACCAAAAGATTCTCACAAGAGTCTCTCAACAAAAATATAATAATAAAATATAAAATAATACTTTTTATCAAAAGAGTTTCTTAATAAAAATAAAAGAATTTCTCAAATAAGAAATTTTGGGTGAAAGTTCCAAATTTTTTGAGAAACTCTCATATTAAAACAATATTATTTAATATTTTACTATGATTATTATTTTTGGATGAGAAACTTTTGTGACTTATTTGGTTAAGAAGTAGGGATTTGGGTTTTTTATAATATGATAATCAATTTTGTTAATTATTATATGGCTGACACAAATACGTTGCTGTCTCATCATTAACATCAACATCATCAATTCACCATAATGAATTCGTAACAAGTGTTATTATTTTAGTTTTGTGGTACTGTGTTTGGTCATTAAGTAGTTCAACGACAAAAGTAAAACTCATGTGGTCGACCCATGCGTTAGAACAACAAAATCTGCAAAAGAAACTTTGAATTCTTTTAATTTTTTTTTTATGAAAAGAAGTTTGAATATTACAATTCAACCGTTTTTATTTAGTGTTCTTTAATTAATTTTCTCAGTGATTTGCTTAAAAGTAAAAGGTTTAAAAGTGTGCAACAAGCGTGACTCTTTGCCTTTAGAGCCATTAATAAGGGTAATCATTTTTTACTCTCTCTCTCGACAATAGCAATCAAAAGGATTCTAATTTTCTAAATTTATTTTACAGTTTTAATTTTGAAGTTTACCATAAGATAAAGTCAAATAATCGTGGCCAATATTGGACATATTCCTAAAAAAAATTATAAACCTTTGACCAATTTAGTTGGGTTTACATGGTAGTAATTAATAAGGTTTGTTGGTTCAGATAGCAAGTTTGTACATTTTTCAAATAGAGGAGATTTTGTAAATTTTGTTTGACTAGTTCATATCCTCCCATGACTTCACAATATATTCATTCCTTAAATCAAATCGTATTTTCTGCAAGCATTAATTTTTCTTTTTAAATAAAATCTGCAAGCATTTAAGACACTGTAAACAAAATAAAATAACTATTATCAGATTTTGTTCTCTTAGTATTTGTTTATTTAGTAAGAGGAAGAGATGCTCACTAAAGTCATATAAATATAATTCATTAGTGTATATGTATATATATATATATTTTGGTCAACAATTCATTAGTGTATATAGTTTGATTTGATATCACTTTGACTGATAAAATTTTGATGTTAGAATTAATAATAATATATTAACATAATCATTAATGGTGCGACTATAATTATTATTTTATGATATTTCTTAGATTTGATCATTTGCTTAGGTTGGGAGAGTTAAAGGGGGGGACAAAGAAGCACAGTTTCTGATTAAATAATTATTTCAATGACTAAAGGTTCAATTATTAATTGACTAAAATAATAGTTATTTTGCCCCCAGCTAGTCACACACTCATGATTGAAAAATAAAAAATAACTCAACTGTATTTTTTTTCTCTCTCTCTCTCTTTAGCTCTCTATATTAACCCTCCTTCTTCTTCCTTGTTTGCCATTCATCTTCTCTATAAAGAAAAAGCAAGAGACTTTTATGTAAAACAGTGTGTAAGAAAAGTCTTCATTTTTCATTTCCTTAGAGATAAATAAAAGGAAGATGATGTTGGAGAAAGACGATCTGGGTTTGAGCTTAGGCTTGAATTTTCCAAAGAAACAGATGAGTCCCAAATCTAATCCATCCCTTTCTGTTACTCCCTCTTCTTCTTCTTTTGGATTACTCCGAAGATCTTCCTGGAACGACAGTTTTAATTCTTCAGGTACGTTATAACTTTCTGGCTTCCTCTGTACTTTCCTTTTCCCGAGAAAAGAGCAGACATACATGTTTTGAAACCATATATCTTCTCTTATAGCTTTCTCCAAAAAAAAAAAAAAAGACTATCCTTTAATCTGTTTTAACTTTAAATAGTTTTAACTTTCGTGAAAAAACATATTCATTTTCCCGGAAGAAAAGCCATGAAAACCTTAACTATCTTACCTTTTATTTGCTTCTAAATATATTATGTTATGCATGCAGTAGTTCCAAAGTCAGATTCATCTCGTGTAGAAACAAGAACCTTCCTCCGTGGAATCGACGTCAACAGACCACCGTCAGCGGCGGAATACGGCGATGAAGACGCCGGAGTATCTTCACCTAACAGTACAGTATCAAGCTCTACTGGAAAAAGGAGTGAAAGAGAAGAAGATACAGATCCGCAGGGCTCTAGAGGAATCAGTGACGATGAAGACGGTGATAATTCTAGGAAAAAACTTAGACTCTCCAAAGATCAATCTGCTATTCTCGAAGAGACCTTCAAGGATCACAGTACTCTCAATCCTGTAAGCTTTCTAATTCATTTTTTTCCGGGGAAAGTGAATATAGTTTCAGATTTGTTTTATTTCAACGTTATTGTTATTACTTGTTGACAAATGAAAAAAAAAAGCTTACTACTATTAATTAGTTTTGCTTTTGGACAGTCAATAAATGCAAATATTAATCTACAAATGGCATTTTCGTAGATTTAGACTGAATAAAGGTTGTTTTGAAATTCTTACAGAAGCAGAAGCAAGCATTGGCTAAGCAATTAGGATTAAGAGCAAGACAAGTGGAAGTTTGGTTTCAGAACAGACGAGCAAGGTAAACTAATAAAACAAAACTCAGACAAAGATCTCATTATTTCCACAAATTATCCTAAGGGTATGTTGGTACTTTTATAACAGAACAAAGCTGAAGCAAACGGAGGTTGACTGTGAGTTCTTACGGCGATGCTGCGAGAATCTAACGGAAGAGAACCGTCGGTTACAAAAAGAAGTAACGGAGTTGAGAGCGCTTAAGCTATCTCCTCAATTCTACATGCACATGAGTCCACCCACGACTCTGACTATGTGCCCTTCGTGTGAACACGTGTCGGTCCCACCACCACAACCACCTCAGGCTGCCACATCAGCTCACCACCGGTCGTTACCGGTCAATGCTTGGGCTCCTACTACTAGGATTTCTCACGGTTTGACTTTTGACGCTCTTCGTCATCGGTCCTAAGTCGTTTTTTGCTTGCAACCGAACCGAAGGGGATTCAACTAGTAATGTTCCAGGACCAGATGCATCTAGTTTTTAACATGTATGTATTTTTTAGAAACAAAGAAAACAGATTAATATAATTTTCTTGATTAAACCAAAACATGTTCATGCTAACAAGTAACAACAAATTAATAAATGTTGACAGCCAATTATCCGATACTATGACTTGAAATCATTATCTTTTGTTTCATTCCAATAACTCTTTGGACAACTACCACAAAAAGTTTTTCTTGCAATCATATTTAGCGTTAGGTTCAAAAATAATGTCTAGAAAAAACAATAAGTAAGGTCGTTTTTTCCTTGTAATAAAGTCACTCCATTTATTGATTAACCGAAGTTAAAATCAATGTGATATAAAGGTAACGAAAATAATGGACAAATGAACAAAAATTTCAGCCAATTAGAAGACCCTATTAATCCTTCCTTTGCGAGTATATAACCACCACAAACTTTTCCTTCTCTTGTCTCGAAATCATAACACCAAACACTTGTTCCCATTCAGGCCTGTTCCCATTTACGTATCGAAATGATGTAAGATGTAATTCCAAGGTCAGGAGTTCGAATTGATAGTGAATTTCTATTATCTCATATATGAATATGGGCCAAAACTGTGGGTCAGAGGCTTATATTAGGAGGCGTTAAACAGCTTTTCATCAGTTAAGTTCAAACATCCAATCGGGTATGTGTTAGCTCAATCCTTAGTTGTAGTGTTTTTTTAGCTCAGTCTTGGGTAGTCTTTTAATAAGAATTGTATAAGTGAACCGGTATTGGTATTACGATGGTTTATTACAAATGTCGGCTATACCAGTTTATTATTTGGTTCACTTTGGTTTTAGTGTTTGAATTACTATCGTAGGTATAAAGAGTAGATTCAGTGCCGGTCCAACAATATTTCATGCCTAAAGCAATATAGAAATTTGATGCCCCTTAAGTATTAATCTAAGACTCTATTGATATCTTCACTTTTTAAGCTCAAAATTCTAAAGCAGATTTTATATCAAACCGGCCATTACTAGACTAAAACATTAAAAAGATTTGGAGAGAAAAGAGTAAAAAAATGCTTCCAATACTAATTAACTAAATGCAATAAAAAAGATTAAACAACTAAGAGTAACATGTTATAAACCATATGGATGGACTCCATAACTGGCCCACTACAAGATAGAAGACTGAAGTCCAATGGAGAAAGCCCACACACTACTTTCCATTAGTTATTAGGGTTTTCCATATTCTACTTGTATTATGTCCTCAGTCTTGTATATATATATATTGTAACTCTCATCCATTAAATATTCATAAGATTCATTCTTAATCTTTACTCTACAACACGTTATCAGCACATATAAGTCTCTAAAATTCCTCCCCCATCAAGAACCCTAATTGCCGCCACCACCAAAACCCTAGCCGAAACTTCAAAGAGGCATATCTTCCAAACTGTGAGAAACTAGAAAGCGATCAAGATATCAAATCGAAGCCCTCGCCGAGAAGAATCTGTCAGTGAAAACCGCTTGTCGATCTGATAGTGGACGCGCTCTCACGCATGAAAACAGTGCGCCGCCAATCTATAAACCCTACCTGTCGGTCTTCTTCCTCCTACAACTGACGATTGTAGCAGATCTTGGCGATCAATCCCTGGAGTTTGTAGCGGTTAACTGAG
>OVBA01004313.1:0-23963 GCA_900406435.1 Lepidium aucheri | reverse complement strand
CCCAAAAACGTTGTAAAATTGCGTTGGTAATTTAATGTTTTGTTGTAGTGGCAACTTGTAAGAAGACAAGAGCAATTCGATGTCATGGTAAATCTTTCAGCACTTGTTGATGCTCGGAATAGATTTCGTACATAATATTGTCATTCTCCTTTTTTTGTTCATGTAAAATGCAAAGAGCAAACTGCTTGAGAGCAGTGTTTTTGAATAATGAAACTTACTTTCTTATTTTCAAAGCTTCAATATTTTCTTGTTTTGGTAACAAATTTATTTAAAGCTTATATCACACTCATAAACTCAAAATCAAACAAAACATTACTAAAGAAGATAGAAACAAAGAAAAGTACATTGAATCAACACCATCACGAGGTTGAAGCTTGAACTTAATTTTGTTGCAAAGTTCTACCTGAAATGGTCTTGTAGTTGGAGTAACAAACATAGGTGCAAGACTGAAGTGTGTAGTGGATTACATCATCATTGTTCAATTTTTCACAACTCCAATTGAATGATGTTTCCATTCACGTCACTGATCTTTAGATACTAAGCTAGCTCTCGAAAAATCTCATATGTGATAACGGAGAGTGTCTCCCACCTTGACGGTGATATGCCAGTTCAATTCAAGCAGTACAATGTGATTCGAGTTTACTTGCTGGCCACGTGTGGTCTCAGAGATTGTTGGTTCCAAAGACCGAACGGAGGTAAAAATGGAGGACGAAAATCTGATTTTTTTTTCTTCAACTTTTATTATTAGTAAAAGTCGAAAGTGGATTTTAAAATTCATTCTATAATCCTATCTAATCCATTCTAATGGATTTTGTTAAAATACTTAGTTGAATAACACTCTCTTAATTTACCAACTACAGAGGCGAGAAAAACTTGACAAGGAAAAGTGATTTTGCTTTTTTTTCAATAGGAAATAAGATTTTGCTATATGATGAATAATCGATTTTGAATTATTCAAATTTAGATAATTTTGAGTGAATTTAGATAAGTTGTTATGATCTTTAGAAATCTTTAATATCTTCAAATTAATTTAGGAGAGTGTATTGAATAAAAAGTTTAGAATATTTAATAAAATTAAGATTTGGAGAGATTTGATAAAAGGGGATTTTACTATATTAAGGTCTACATTATAAAGTCTACAAAATGTAATTAATTTAATATAAAATATAATTATTACTGAAAATTTACTTAGTTAAACTTTATATAAAGTCTACTTAATGTAGACTTAAAGCGAAGTCTATTTAGTGTATACTTAATACGAAGTCTAGTACGTGTAGACTTTGAATTAAGTTTACTTACATGTATTTAAGCTTATTGAGGTTGTATTTACTCTTACAATTCACCCTAAGTATAAAAGTAGTTAGAAAAAGTTGAAAGAAACCTTAATTTCATTTGTAGCCTCTATATTTCTCTCCTATTTGTAGCCTCCATCTTTTTCTCTCATTTGTAGCCTCCATCTTTCTCTTTTATTTGCAACCTCCATCTTTTTATGTGAGGTTTAATTTTTCTTCTTTGTTTTACTAAGATCTGGGAAAAAACAAACAAATTATTTTATATGTTGCAAAACTTTTAAGAAATTCATGTTTTGTTACTTGTAAAAATAAAAAGTGAGATTTGTCTTACTTTTCTCTTTGATTTAAAAGTCTAATTTGTTTTATTGTTCATTGTCTTAGATTTGCTCAAAGGAGGACCGATGAAAGAAGAAGAGAAACCAAGAATGGTGGTTCTTGGATTTGGTTAGTGGGTTATCTCATGTCTAATGTAAACTACATCATTCAACTTTCAAGGTATGAAAGATTTGATCTTTATTTGGTTTTATTTTAAAAGATTTCATCTTTTTTATTTTTTTTGTTAGATTTGAATTTTTTGTGTTTTGTTTTTTAAAGATTTTTTTTACTATGATATATTTGATTTTTTATCATTATTTTTTCAGTAATGTTGGAACCGGGTTTAGCACAGCGAGTATTAAAACGGTGGTTCCTGACTAATAAAGCAGGGAAGAATGGGCAAGATTCTTGTGAATTTGAACGGAGTAAGAGCTTAGTTAACTGACTAATAAGACAGGTGAATCCTGAATTGGTGTTCTTATTAAACTTCGAATGTCCAAAAAGAAGATCCTCCTTACGGAAGGATTGTGCCTCTATTTATAGTTTATAGAGGCGATTTAAATGTGTAGAAAATAAAAGAAAATTTACAAATCTTGTTGATAAGACTGAATCTGTTAAGATTCATGCTAGATTTGCGGAAGTTTTCCATATCGAAACACGAAAACTTCCGTTTATTGTATGTTGATGTGTCATCCAAATTTCTTTCAGGTTCGTGGAACCTTCCGAGATGAGATATTTTGCCGAGTCAAATATCTTATCCGAGTTAAAGACTTAGTGCTTGCAACCGGGTGGTTCTTTTATATTCAACATGTTGTTTTCGGTGGACCAAAGTAGGATCTCGGATCCAGCTCCAACAATTGTCCCCCCAGACTCAAAAACTTTCTAGTGCTAAATTTCTGAGTTAGAAAGGTTGTTTCATCTTCCAGAATCTTCGGTCCACGTGTCAATTTTTCAGTAGGTCATTTGAACAGTTGCCTCGATTTTACGCGAGTCATCATTATTACCGCGTGGCGTTGTTTCGATTACTTCCCGCTCATTCATTATTTCAGCTTTGCGTCGCTTCACATTTCAGTAATTCTCTATAAATATCATGCCTCCTCTTCTTTTACCATTTACTTTTCATCTGCTAAAACTTGCTCTCACGACTTCCGAGCTCTTCTATACTCAAATTTCTTTTAAGTTTTTCTTGTTTCTTCTTCATTATTCTTTAAAAATGGGTCTGGATGACTTTAAACTTCCCAATATTGAAGCCGGTGTTAGTTCCGCTCTTAAGGGTTTAAATGCTGGACCCTCTAGAGGTTCTTTTAGGTTTTTTGAACCCTTAGTTGCTTTGATTTGCGATATAGTGGAGGTCCCTTCGAGCTCTCGCCAGGAGAACTCGCAGCCCACAAAGAAAGCAAGGAACGATGCGCCACTAAGGATCGGTTCCCCAAGGAGAAAAAGTAGGAGCAGTTCTGCCCATGGAAGGGGTAGGGGCACGCCTACCCGAGTTTCTGAGGACTACCTGGAAGTAGTGGAACTACGATCTGAACTTTCTGCCACCAAGGAGGAACTCGCTCGCACTAAAGACGAGTTGAAAATGGAGCGTTAAAATGTCCACCGGGGCATTGCCTTTAAATCCGCTGAGAAGGCTAATGACACGGTGCTAAGATTGCGCGCCGAGTTAGATTTGGTGAGGGGGGACTTTGATTCTCGACTTTGTTAGGCGCTAACCGTTGAGAACTGAAGAACTTTTGGGGTTCTTTGTGAGCGCCTATCCGATCATTTCGACCAGATTGCTGCTTGGTTCCGAAATCTCGACAGGAACCTCGAGACGTTTGTTGTACGCCCAGTTTATTGGGTTGGCAAATGTTCTTCGATTGTTTTCCGATCAGGTAGTTGACATTTCTTGTGCGGTCGTAAAATTGATGACTGCCAAGGTGAACGAGTTCAAAGAGCTCATTGATAAGGAGAGTTTGCCCTGCTGCTTCCAAGAGACTTGGTCGTCCCTGTTTTTGAAGTTGGAGAGGTTTCTAATGCTGATGAAAGTAAACTCACAGAAGCACCTTAAATTTTTGTGCTTTGTCGTAGTCTTCTTGTGTAGTCGGCACTAGGCCTTTTGTTTATACTCGGTACTCTTGGTAAATACTTTTTCTGTGTAAATGAAACGAGATTTGATAATGAATAAAACAATTACTTTAATGCTTTTGACTCATCATTTTATGAATTGTGGTTTTCGAGATCCTTTTCTTGTTCTTGACGTGTTTAAAGAAGTTTCTTTCTACGTTTAGAGAGTTTGTTCTCGCTTTAGTGTTGGAAGAGAACTTTCTGTTATGCAGCTTTGAAACTGAGATTTTAGGACTTAGTTTAAGTTTAAGAAGTTCGGATTCAGAAATCGTATTCGTAAAACTTGGTCCAAAGGATTTCCAATTGTCTATTCAGAAATCATGTTCTGACTTTATTTGAGACTTCAGTCTCGTAATTCTGTACAAAGCTTTGCTTTATCGTTAAGTGAGATTCCAATCTTGATAAATCTGTAGAGAACTATGTCTCGTCTTTTGGTGAGAAATCAATCTCGATATTTCTGTACAAAGCTATGCTTTGTCTTTGGGTCTGTACGGAACTATGTTTTGTCTTTCAGTGAGAAATCAATCTTGATATTTCTGTACAAAGATGTGCTTTGTCTTTTGATCTGTACGGAACAATATTTCGTCGTTAGGCGAGAAGTTATTCTCGTGAACCTATCCTAGGATAAGTTTTCGTCTTTTGACGAGATATATTTTGATGAATCTGTCCTAAGCTATGTTTTCGTCCTTTGACAAGAATTATTTCACTGCACCAATCCTAAGCTATGTTTCTGTCTTTTGACGAGAACTGTTCTCACGAACATGTATGGAACTTTGTTCCGCTGTTTAGTGATACTTACATATCGGGAAATCTGTACAAAGCTTTAAGCATCGTCTTTCCTATCAAAAATTTAACTCCTGTAAATGTTACGAGAGATTAGTCTCGTAATGCATAAGCTTTTCTACTTGAACTCGATAGAATTTCGAATTTACTTTCCAAGGTGATAACTAAGTCTTAGTCGGTGACTTTTGAGATTTTAAACTCAATCATTGTAAGTTTTTTGAGGTTAGGTTCGGTGAGTTTAGAACTTGGCGTTTAAGATAAGGACTGGGTTCTAGTCGTGGATTTTTGAAATTTAGAATTCGGCAGAATTCCTATACTTTTAATAAGTTTTTTGAGGTTGAGCTCGGCGAGATTTTAAGACTCGGCTTAAAAGATAATTTAGATTTTGCGATAATTTATCTCGGGTTATGACTCGTAAAAATATAGGGTGTAACCCTATTTTTTTTTTTGAATGCCGACTTGTGACAAAATAATATTTTTTAAAGTTCTAGCTGGACCCGAAGGCTACCTACATACCCCAAAGGGATCAAGCCAAGACGTAGTTCTCATTACATAACTAATGAAGTAGATAGTAATGCGTTAAGTGACGTATTTAGTTTGTTGAGAAAGTGATTCGCTAGTAGTAGTATCGTTTTAGGTTGACGCAATTCCAACTTTGAGGAATTGGAACTCCTTCCATGCTGGCGATATTGTAGACTCCTCGTTTGACGACTTCGAAAATAATGTATGGCCCTTCCCAATTGGCACCGAGTTTTCTGGCATTGAGTTCGGCCGTGTTCTCGAACACTTTTCGAAATACAAGGTCTCCGATAGCAAAGTGTCGTCCACGTACTTTCTTGTTTTAGTACTTTTGCGGCTTGCTGTTGATAATTTTGTACTCGGAGGAGGGCTTCGTCGCGTTCCTCTTCCAAGTCGTTGATATTATTTTCCATAGCATTGTTATTTGCGTCTTCGTTCTCGGAAAGATGTTCATGGCGTAGAGTTGGCACTGCTATTTCTTCTAGAGTCATTGCTTCCATTCCGTGAGATAGAGAGAATGGAGTTCGCCCGGTTGATCGCCAAGGTGTGGTCTGATGTGACCATAATACTCCTTCTAACTCGGAAGTCCAACTTCCCTTCTTTTCAGAAAGTCGCTTCTTTAGACCATCAAGGATCTGTTTGTTTGTGTCCTCTTCCTGACCATTACCTTGCGTGTTTCGCGGTGTTGATTTACTTACTCGGATATTTCATCTAGCACAAAAAATGGTAAATTTGGCCGAGATGAATTGAGATCCATTGTCCGTTATGATTTCGTATGGGAGACCATGTCGGCATATGATGTTTTTCCATACAAATTTGATTACATCTCTATCCTTGATCTGGGAGAAAGCTTTTGCTTCGACCCAATTTATGAAGTAGTCGGTCATTCTAGCATGAACCTCTTCTACCGGGATGATGGTAACGGTCCGACTATATCCATTGCCCATCGCATGAATGGATAATGCATTATTGTGAATGTTAACTTCTCGGTTGGAGCGTGAATAATGTGCTTGTGCCTTTGGCACTTGTCGCATCTAGCAGTGTACTCGGCACAATCCTTGGACATGGTTGGCCAATAGTATCCGAGTGTTCTAATCTTTTGAATATGCGTTCTACCACTGTTGTGGTTTCCCCCTGCTGTATCGTGCATTTTCTTGACGATTTTGTTGACTTCGTTGTCGTGATCGCATGTAAGCAAGAGTCCGTTTGAACTTTTTCGATAAAGTTTTTTCATGATTTAGGTGTAGAAAGCGCACTTGGCTTTTAGATTGAGTGCAACCCATCTCTCTTCTGGCATTTCGCCGTCGATGATATAGGCTAAGATTTTGTCTCGCTAGTCTACGTTCTGTTTGGTGTTATGTTTGGCGTCTGCAATCTCGAAGTCATAATCTTCTTGGATTTCATCTATTACCGAGAGTAGTTGTATAACTCCCGTTGGTAGGCTTATGCTTGGCCTATCTATGCTTTCTACCGGGCTGATACACTGTTAGACAAGATCTATTGTGGATGCGAGAGCGGAAAGGGCATCGACAGATGTGTTCTCGGACCTTGAGGTTTTGTTGATTCGAAATCTCAACTCTTGGTTATCTCCTTTACCACGCGGAGATAGGCTTTCATTCTGTCGTTTCTTGTGTCGTACCCTCTGTTTACTTGATTGACGACGAGTTGGGAGTCGCAATAACAATTGATGTCGGTGGCTCCAACTTCTTTAGCCAATTTTATTCCTACACCTCGTACTCCGCTTTGTTGTTTGAAGCTGGGAATGTAAGTCAGAAAGACTGTTGCAAGACTTCTCCCGTGGGACTTTCTAGCCTGATTCCCACTCATGAGCCGTGTTGTGAAGAAGATCCGTCTACATAGATCCTCCACATTTTTTTTCTTCCAAGCCTAGAGGCTTTAGATCCGGTGATAGCTTGATTATGAAGTCGGCTAGTACTTGTGAGTTTGCACTTGTACGTCCTTTGAATTCGATATCATACTCGCTCAACCCAATTTTCCACTTTATTAATCATCCTGATTGATTTGGACTATGCAGTATTATTTGCAATGGGTGATTCATTAATACTATGATAGTGTGTGATTGGAAGTAAGGGCGTAACTTCCTTGCAGAGGTAACCACTGCTAGTGCAAGTTTCTCTGTGGTTGGATATCGGGACTCGGCTCTGTCCAATGACTTACTAATATAGAAGATTGGGTATTGAGTTTCTCTGTCATATCGAATTAGTGCGCTACTAATTGTCGAGGTGGAAACCGCGATGACAAATACAATGGTTCACCGTTTTCTGGCTTAGCGAGTATTGTGGAGTTGAAAATATTCTTTCAATTTGGAGAAGGCGTTCTCGCAGCTTTCGCCCCATTTGAATTCTTTATTTCTGCGTAATAAGTTGTAGAACGGAAGACATTTGTCTGTCGAGCGCGATATAAAGCGATTTTGGACGGCTACTTCTCCCGTCAATCTCTGAACTTCTTGTTTATTCTTCGTAGAAGGTAGCTCTTGAGTTTCCGTGACCTTTTTGGATTTTCTTTGGTTCCTCGTTGAGTGACTATGTATCTGAGGAATTCTCCTAATGTAACTCCAAAGGTGCACTTCTAAGGATTGAGTTTCATATGATATTCATTCAGAGTTCTGAAGAAACGGGCTAAATGGTCGACATGGTCTTCTGCCCTTAACGACTTCACTAGCATGGCGTCAATATATATCTCCATGGTTTGCTGTAGTTGATCGGCAAACATTTTGTTTACGAGGCGCTGATAGGTAGCTCCAGCATTCTTCAGGCCGAATGGCATTACTTTGTAACAATAAGTGCCTTGCTCTATGATGAACGATGTATTTTCCATGTTTTCAGGATGCATTCAGATCTGGTTGTATCCAGAGAAGGCGTCCACAAGAAGCTCGTTCCCGGTTGTTGCTTCGACAATTCGGTCGATATTTGGTAGTGGGTAGCTGTTCTTTTGACACGCTTTATTAAGATCGGTGAAGTCCACGGAGACTTTATATTTTCCGTTCTTTTTGGGAATGATTACCAGATTGGCCAGCCATTCCGGATATTGAACTTCGGTGATGGACCCAATTTCAATCAGCTTCTTTACTTCTTCTATCACAGCCTTTGTTCTTTCTAGCTCGAACTTTCTTCTTTTCTGCTTTATCAGCTTATACATTAGATCATCGTTTAGCCTATGACTTGTGATTGTCGGATCGATTCCAAGCATATCGCTTGGTTTCCATGCGAACTTTGCCACGTTCTCTTTAAGGAGATGTATCAGCTTTTCCTTGATAGATTTGCTTAGGTCGATTCCAATGCTTACGCACTTTGTCAAATTAGCCAAGTCGATGTTGACAAGCTTGATGGTCGGCTGATTGGGCTTCTCGGGAGCGGGAGGTTTGGTTAGTACTTTACTCCCTATTGATGTCGTGATCATGCATGACTTGTTTCTTAACTTTAGTTTGGCAATAAAGCAAGTTATGGCCATTTTCTGATCGCCCTTAAGTGTGTAGACTCCTTCGTTCGTCGGAATCTTAACACATTGATGATAGCTCGAGGCATACCTTTCATCGCGTGTATCCAAGGCGTTCCTAAGATCATATTGTAGATGGATGGTTTATCTAACTACAAGTAGCTTGATCCATCTCGTAAGTCCGACAACTCAAATAGTTAATTTCACCGTTCGGATCGTGTTGATTGTGCTTCCATCAAACGCAGTCAGGGTTCTGTCCATGGATTTAAGATGGACGTCTGGCAGTGCCATATTATGGAGAGTCTCCTTAAAGAAGAGATCTACCAAATTCCGAGTATCGTTGAGAATTTGTGAAACGTCATAGTCAGCAACTTGAAGTTTGACAACTATGGGATAGTTGTGTGGGAAGCTAACTCCTTTGACGTCTTCTGCGGTGAAAGTGATCACCGAGTCTACAACGTGCATGCATTCCTGGGCGAGCTCCTGGTTGACTCAGGCGACTACGTTTCGCTCATATTTTTTGATTGAGCGAATAATATCATTGCAAAACTATAATCTGCCCATGATTACACCAACGACAACTCATGCATCACCAGATCCATCAATGTCTCCTCCTGGCTTTTGCAGCTTTGCAAATTCAGAGGCACCAGCCTTCAGGCTTGCTGACTTGAAGGCGGTTTCCTGTTGCTCAGCTTCTTTCCGCTTATGTGCTTTATGCTTCTGGGTTTCTTCTTCGGAGACCTCTAGTTCTCCTTTGCTAAATTTCTCAGCAAGGAATTCTTGCAGCTGTTGTACTTCGCGGTCGAATGGCCTCCTTCTTGTGGAAACCACAATATTCATTCTAATTGTAGGTGTTGCTGAACAATTTTTAACGGGGGCTGTTATTCTCCCCGACTCGGAAAGCGACTCCCAAGTTTGTCTTGCCTCTATTATACTACCTAGGCTCGTAGTGCATCTCCTTTTTCTCTTTGACTGCCAAATTCCCCTCACACTTTGGTTTTGTGAGAGGATTTGTTTTTCCTCTACATATTCTGTGTGTCTAGCTGCCCTACATAAGGCGTCAGAGATCGTATTAGGCCTGTTAACGAAAAGGTCCCATTTTAACGCCTCATGTATCACCATTCCAGTTTGGAGGGCTTTGATTGCCATGTCGTCACTGACCTTAGCCTTGGTCAGTATCTTTTTGAAGTGTCTGAGATATGACTTCAAAGGCTCGTCAAAGCCTTGCCTCAAAAATCTCGGTTCGGCGGCTGAGGTGTCCTGGTTGACGAACAAAGCATATTGCTTCATAAACAACTCGGCGAGTTGATAAAAGCTCTTGATTGACCCGGCGGGAAGCTTAGTGAACCATACCAAGGCGTCTCCGGTTAAGTTTTCCGTAAAATGCTGGAAGTAGGCCGCGTCTTCAATGTCTACAATGTAGTTGGTACCGTTCATCATGACGTTGAAGACGCTCATAAACTCCACAGGATCCGAGTTCCCATCGTAAGAGGGGCATCAAAGTCGCAACCTTCTGTTTACCGAGACTTTCCGTAGTCTCGGTGCAAATGGCGAATACAACGCCTGAGCTAGGACCATTTCTATTTTGGCTACCGAGCTAGTAGCTTGATGGAATTTTGACTTGATATCGATCATCATCTTTAATACAGTAACAGCGTCCAAGGTCACCTGGCTTTGCTTTCTTGTCATGTTTGGTATGGCAGAGTGATCCTGTACCAAAGTGGCGACTGGTTATGGACTTGGAAAGTCCTGGAATAGTGTTCTCTGAACCCTAGCTAATGCCTTCGCGCATGGTCTGCCGACTTGAGTAGTTGGAAGACTACTCTCATTCAAGCTAGATTCGAGCCGATCGAACCTCTCGGCGTTTCTTCTATCAGAAGCTTCCTGCTGTGCGATCAGATTATACACTAAAGTTCCAAGTGTCGGTGACCCCGGTGGTGGCGGTGGAAGGTCTTCATCCTCTCGAGTTTCCTATCCACTCTCTTTCTGAGTCTGAGTTGTATCCATTTTTGATCCATCCGCTGGATCGGTGTGTTCCTGAGGGAGAGGTTCCCTCTTTTCCGATGAGCTGATGGTGAGTTCTCCGTCCACCATGTTCTTAATCTCAGAGTTTCCTTTTACCTTTGTGAAGATGTCCTTCGATATCCTCTCCACAGACAGCACCAACTGTTGGAACCGGGTTTAGCACGGCGAGTACTAAAACGGTGGTTCCTGATTAATAGAGCAGGAAAGAATGGGAAACGACACTTGTGGATTTGGACGGAATAAGAGCTTAGTTAACTGAGAAATAAGACAAGTGAAAGCCGAATTGGTGTTCTTATTAAACTTTGAATGTCCAAAAAGAAGATCCTCCTTATAGAAGGATTGTGCCTCTATTTATAAATTATAGAGGCGGTTTACATGTGTATAAAATAAAGGAAGATTTACAAATCTTGTTGATAAGACTGAATCTATTAAGATTAATGCTAGATTTGCGGAAGTTTTCCATATCGGAACAGGAAAACTTCCGTTTATTGTATGCTGATGTGTCATCCGACTTCCCTTCAGGTTCGTGGAACCTTTCGAGACGAGACATTTTGCCGAGTCGAATATCTTATCCGAGTTGAAGATTTAGTGTTTATAACCAGGTGGTTCTTTTATATTCGACCTGCTGTTTTTGGTGGACCGAAGAAGGATCTTGGATCCACCTCCAACAAGTAAG
This sequence comes from Lepidium aucheri, assembly GCA_900406435.1. Taxonomy (NCBI): domain Eukaryota; kingdom Viridiplantae; phylum Streptophyta; class Magnoliopsida; order Brassicales; family Brassicaceae; genus Lepidium; species Lepidium aucheri. The sequence goes on along the minus strand of OVBA01004313.1, from coordinate 12,791 downwards.
TTTTCATTTTTTTGTTAATTTTCTTATCCATAGTTTTTTAAAAATTCATTTGTTGTTAATATTAATGAAATATTTCATTTTTGTTTATTTTTTTTGTTAATAAATGTGAGATATTTCATTTTTTATAATATTTTTGAAAGCTTTCATTTTTGTTAATTTTCTTGTTAATGGTAGTGAAAGATGGATTTTCTTTCTTACTTTCTTATAAATAACTCACTTTGATATAGTTTTCTACTTAATATTTTTTTGTTAATTTTATTATTAATATTAGTGAAATATTTCATTTTTTTTTAATATTTGTGAAAGATTTTATTTTATTTTGTTGATTTTTTTGCAAATCGTAATGATATAATTGATTTCTTTTTGTTTTCTTATGAAATATTCTAATTTTTGTTGCAGATATCAGTTGTAGACATTGGTTGTAGGCACCGATTGCAGATATAAGTTGCAGACACAGGTTGCATACATCAGTTATAGAAATCAGTTGTAGACATCCTTTGCAGATGTCGTTTGTAGAGATTGTTGGAAAAGACAATATCAAAACATTGATAAGAGAGATAGATAGAGATCTTTTTAACAATTTTATATAAAAGGATCATACTTTTGGTATTGATGAATGATTATATTTGTTGACAAAAAATTAGAAAGTTATGTAACGATTGACTATTTTAAGTTTTAAGCTTAATTTATGTTATGAACTAAAGTTGGTATAATATAGAATTTTTTTAATTGGTATACATAAGATCGAACTACAAATATTCATATTTATGTCTTTTAACCAAACATAATGAATTTTAATCAATAAACATAGGGAAAACTAACTATCTAAATCATTTTTATAATTTATTCAACTATAGATAAAACATATAAACATGTAAAATTTTATAGAAGAAAACAACTAAAGCAATACATTCGACCAAAAAAACAACTAAAGCAATACACATGGGAAATTTGACATAATGACTTCATATGAAGTATAATCTCAGTGACCAAAATTATTTCAAAAAAATATTCAACCATAGATATTTAACAAATTTGTCTTAGTAGACTTCATTTATACAATCGTGGTTGTAGACTTTAATTGAAGTCTACTAAATGTAAACTTTTTGAAGTTTACTCAGTGTAAACTTTAAATAAAGTCTACTCAATGTAGAATTGAAACGAAGTCTACTCAAAATTATCCACATCAAAATGACATTTTTGATATGATCCACATCAAAATGCCAGTAATGTAGACTTAAAATAAATTCTACTCAGAATGAGTTATCATATGCTATAAATTCATTTTTAACAAAATCGTTGTAGTAGACTTTAAATGAAGTCTACTCAATGTAGACTTAAAATGAAGTCTACTTAAAATGAGTTATCTGCCTAAATTATTTCAAAAATTTAGCAAACCATAAATATAAGACATAAACATATAAAATTTATACAGAGACAAACAATTAAAGAAACACATGAAAAAACCAAAAAAAAACATTCTACATATGCTATAACTTCAATTTAAACAAAATTGTCATAGTAGACTTCAAATAAAATCTACTCAATATAGACTTGAAGTCTACACAATGTAGACTTCAAATAAAGTCTACTCAATGTAGACTTCAAATAAAGTCTACTCAATGTAGACTTCAAATAAAGTCTACCCAGAGTGAGCTAAGTAACTAGATTATTTCAAAAGTTTTGTAAACCACAAAAGTAACATATAAACATGTGAAATTTATACACGACAACTGAATAAACAAACATGAAAAAAATACAAAAAAAAACATTATATATATACTATAATTTGAGTTTTAATAAAATTATAATAGTAGACTTCAAATTATCTACTCAAAGTAGACTTAAAATAAAGTCTACTAAAAGTACACTTAACATAAAATCTACTATAGCGTTAATTTTGCATTTGACCAAAGTTTGACTTTCCAGAAGTAGACTTTATTTTAAGTCTACAATTAAAAGGGTATGCATTTGACCAAAGTTTGACTTTTCAGAAGTAGATTTAATTTACACTCTACCGTAGAAATCTACAATATGTTTATAAAAGTAATCCTCTTTTTTTGCATTTGACCCCAATAATGGGTTAGGTTTGAAACTAGCTCATTTGATAATTATCATAACATATATATATATATATATATATAATTAAACCTAATAATAGATGATAAATTTACATAAGCTCGTATTTATCTCTTACAAAACCAATGAAATGTTCTTCCGAAATAAAAGGTTTCAATTTTAAAATAAACTATAAATAGAGCGTAATTAACCATAAATTCTATGTAGACACCATCTTCTCCAACCTTTTTTTTTCTTTCTTCTCCAATTGTCATCACAAACTTTGTTAAAATATAACAGAAAGAAAAAGAAAAAAGGTTGATTTATTGTTTTAATTTGTTCAATGCATAAGAAGGGTTCAAGCAGAGAGACTAATGGTCAAGCAGTCACAAAAATAACGAGAATAGAAACCGATCCTGATCCTGAAATTTACGATGTTACATACGTTGATGTTTCTCCCTCCGATGGCTCAGCTTCTCCGTTATCCAAATCACCATGGTCCATACATGTTAATCCCACCGCCGTAGAACCGCCGCAGCAGTCAGCAAAATCGTCGACGGTGCCCATCAAAGGTGAATCTAATAATGACAAAAACTACTCTCCAAATGTTCTCATGGGATCTCTGGTTCGTGAAGAAGGCCATATCTATTCCTTAGCTACATCTGGAGATTTACTTTATACGGGGTCTGATTCTAAAAATATCAGAGTTTGGAAAAGTCATGTTGAATTCTCCAGTTTCAAATCGAATAGTGGATTGGTGAAGGCAATTGTACTCGCCGGAGAGAAAATCTTCACGGGACATCAAGACGGTAAAATCCGTGTTTGGAAAGTTTCATCAAAAGAACCAAACATTCATCGTCGTGTTGGTACGATGCCAAATCTCCGAGATTACATCAGAAATTCGATCATTCCTTCATCGTACTTCAATTTCACGCGGCGGAATCGGAGCAGTGCATTAGGGTATCGACATTTAGACGCGATTTCATGCCTCGCGTTGAGCGAAGACAAACGTCTCTTATATTCTGGATCTTGGGATAAAACGTTTAAAGTTTGGAGAGTTTCAGATTTGAGATGTTTAGAATCGGTAAACGCTCACGAAGACGCAGTGAATGCTGTAATTTCTGGTTTCGACGGTTTGGTTTTCACCGGTTCAGCTGATGGTACGGTTAAGGTTTGGAGGAGAGAAGATCAAGCTAAGGACACAAAACATTTCTTCTCTCAAACGCTTTTGAAACAAGACTGTGCCGTTACGGCAATAGCCGTTGACCAAAGTGCAACGTATGTTTACTGTGGTTCGTCTGATGGAACCGTTAACTTTTGGGAACGGGAGAATAATATGAGAAACGGCGGCGTTATGAAAGGTCATAAACTCGCCGTGCTTTGTCTCGTTACCGCCGGAATTTTGTTGTTGAGCGGTTCCGCCGATTTGGGAATTCGTGTTTGGAGGAGACCGGAAGGTGGTTTCGGCGGAGGAGGTGAGCATGTTTGTCTTTCGGTTTTGACCGGACATGCAGGTCCGGTCAAGTGTTTAGCGGCAGAGAGAGATCAAGAATCAAGTTCAGGTGAGAAACGCTGGATTGTATATAGTGGAAGTTTAGATAGATCGGTGAAACTGTGGCGTGTGTCGGAGAAATCACCTCCGATGGAATCCCGGTCGAACGATCCGTCTGGTGGTCCGTCGGGATTATTGGTGGCTCCTAGTTTCTCAGATCAAGGGAGAATTAGCCCCAAAAAGTAGTTTTTTTTTTGTTTTTTTTGTAAGTAAAAATGTTGTTTATGTAATTAAACTGATTGATATAACAAATTTTGAGCATTTTCATAGACTTCCGGTTTGCCTTAACCGGAGTTCCCCACAAAGTCGAATTAATGAAATGATCAACCATATAAATTTGAAACGGTTTATGTAATGGAGTAATGAAGAGTCGAAATCGTTTCTTGACACAATAATTCTGTCATGTTTAATGTCATCTTATATTCTTCAATCGTGTGTTATTTTATCATATTCTTTTCACTACTAAGTACTCTTCTTATTGGAAGTTTGGAATTGGAACATTATGGATTGTGATTTAAGTGGTCCAACGACAACGAAGTTAATTCAACTTTGTTTAATCCATTTTAATAATGGAATGTTTCGTTCGTCATGCACAACACAAAACATAAAACATCATCATTAGGTCCTTTTGATACAATATAAAATGTTTTCCTTATTTATTTGTATCATCATCCAACAAACAGCATTAAGTTAATCATACATATAAAAAAAATTGACAAAAAAAAAACTAATTGATACACATTAAGATCATAGTAATAGTTCAATAGTCGAGATTTCGCAATTAGATTCTAGTACTTGTCCAAAAATATTTAATTTCAATATAAATTTATCATATTCATTACTGCATAATAAATTTTGTGTCCGCACATATGTGCGAAATAGTCTAAAGATCCGGGTAAGTATAATTTTTTACAAGGTTGGTAGTATTCTAGCTAGAAAAAAATCATTTCAACAATAAATAAATTTGAAGGATGGTCTAAATATCATTCCATAAAACAAGGGTATTTTATCAAACTTTCTGAACCATAAAACACAGCACAATATATTGGTGTCCTAACTTTATCTGTTTTGTAATAATAATTAATAAAAAAAGAGAAGTAAACAAATTGACCACAACAAAAGCTTTTTAGTTTGTTAACCAACCCAGTTCAAATCTAATACATGAGGTTGCTTCTCTTACATTCTTAACCAATCAGACGAGTTATCTATATAAACTTGTCTTTGTCTAAGAAGCCAAAATCAAAATACAGAAACCATTTCGTGAGAATGAAGAAAGCTAATGTATTTGTTCCATTCTTCGTATTCTTCTTGATTGGATCAATATTTTCAGGAATAACTAGCGCAGGAGACCAGAACGCCTTTGCAGCTTCATTCGTCTTCGGCGATTCGTTAGTGGACGCAGGAAATAACAACTACATACAAACGTTGTCTAGAGCCAATAGTCCTCCTAATGGCATTGATTTCAAGCCATCACGTGGAAATCCAACCGGCCGGTTTACCAACGGCCGTACTATAGCTGATATAGTTGGTAATTTTGTTAAACTATTTCCTCCAAATATAAACCATTATTACATTTTTTTCAAGAACATTATGCTAAAGTTTGCTTTTATTCTGTTTTGTTGTCTCCATATAGGAGAAAAGTTAGGGCAACCAAATTATGCAATTCCATATTTAGCACCAAATGCGAGTGGTGAAGCACTATTGAATGGTGTGAATTACGCATCAGGTGCTGGTGGGATTCTCAATGCTACTGGAAGTGTATTTGTAAGTGTATTAATTTTCATGCAAATATTATTTGTCGTATATATTGTGTCACATCCGTTTGGTTGGCTGGAAAAGTTTAAACAAAATTCACATTAATTATTTTGTATATATGTGTTAAACTTTGGTTTTTGGCTCAAAGTTTATGTTTGGCTACCTACACAAATGTGCAAATAAACTTTTGTACATGTTTTACAATTTGAAAATTATGATTTTTTAGGTGAATCGATTAGGAATGGATATACAAGTTGACTACTTTGGTATTACAAGAAAGCAATTTGATAAGCTTTTGGGTGAAGATAAGGCAAGAGATTACATTAGAAAGAGATCAATTTTTTCAATAGTCATTGGTTCCAATGATTTCCTCAACAACTATCTAGTCCCTTTTGTTGCGGCTCAAGCCAGGCTAACACAAACTCCTGAAGCTTTTGTCGATGACATGATTAACCACCTCCGCAACCAGCTCAAGGTACATTTCAAAGCTTTATAAAGTAAAGTATTGTTTTTGGTTTAATGTTAATTGAAGAGTTTTACATTTTTGAAAATCAAATGTTAGAGACTATATGAACTAGACGCTCGGAAATTTGTGGTGGGAAACGTTGGACCGATTGGATGTATACCATACCAGAAATCGATCAATCGGCTGAAGGATAGGCAGTGTGTTGATTTGGCAAACAAACTGGCTCTTCAATACAATGCTCGTCTTAAAGATCTCTTGATGGTGGAATTGAAAGACAGTCTCAAAGACGCACATTTCGTTTATGCCAACGTTTATGATCTAGTTATGGACCTCATTGTCAACTTCAAAGACTATGGTAAGTATACTTTCATCAGAGGCCCATGGACTTTCAAAACATCCAATGACCCACTTTTTTTTTCTTTTTTTTCTGAGGTTAGTCTTATTTGTCGAATGTAGTATGAATCAAATAATAGGACTTAAATTTCAATTAAAAGTCATTTGCTTTTAAAACTATACCTTTTTGATGATTTGAAAGAGATGGTTGAGAGGGTTTACAATATAAAGATTTTGGTTTTGCTAAATTATACTCCAATATTTATCTCTAACTCATCTAGTATGTTTCCTTTATTAATCTAAAATAGTGAATACTAGTAATGAAGATAATTGTTGTGAAATATAATAAAAATAGGGTTTAGGACGGCAAGTGAGGCGTGCTGTGAAACGGGAGGGAGATTGGCAGGGATATTGCCATGTGGACCAACATCGAGCCTTTGTACGGACCGGTCAAAGCATGTATTTTGGGACTCGTATCATCCTAGCGAAGCTGCTAATCTTCTTATTGCTGATAAATTACTTTACGGTGATTCTAAATATGTTTCTCCTTTTAATGTTATCCATCTTCGTGACTTTTGATTTTTTTCATCAAACATTTCTACTTTTATATGTAATAGTACTATGTATTCTGATTTTTCATATTTTAAATATATGATCGAAATTGTAGTTTCTGAGTTTAATTATATGCTGCAACCAGTTATAAGCCATGCTTTTTTGGTTAGTGATTTTGGAATTTACAAAAAAGAACAAAGGAATAATCAGTTAAATGTATACAACTTTGTTTGTCTTTATGGTAATGGAGACTTGGAGAGGCAAAAAATATTGGACCGTTGGGCTGATACACGAGAAAAAGACGAAACTAACCCTCTGTGATGGCATTCAAAGACAAAAAAAAAGGAAAGGATGAATTGGAATCAGGAAACAGAGAGGATTAAGGAAGAAAAAGACACGAAGAAAGAGAAGAGAAGAGAGACAGAAAGGGAATAAGGGAAGGAAGGTGTCAGTAGTTTGATCTGATAGGACCGGTCTGGACTCTAGACCCGAATATCCAACAAGGAAAGGACGGCTGCAATACAAAATAAGGACTACACATCGAGTCACGCATGCCAAACAACACTCACTAACCATGCTTCTCTCTTTCCAAGTTTCATTGGTCTGGCTGTGAAAGTGACTACAGAGACAAATGTGTGAAGAGAGAGAGAAAGTCGTTGAAGTGGAAGGAGGAGGCTCTGTGTGGGTCATGTCTTTCCTTCGGCCGCGTGTGATTTTCCACCTCCTTCCACCCGACCCCGACACCTTCACTCTTCTCTCTTTGACTCTCTCCCTCTCCCTCTCTAGTTTTGCTACATACGTCGTATGTGTATTGTACCTCATTTATATGGACCACCAACCAATATGATACTATAATATTACTATAAACAAAATCATCGGATTTGTCAAATCTTTTAGTTTCTGTACGGTATTTTCTGCAATGTCGTTATTTAAAAAATGGTGAACGATTTAATTCCACTTCGGAAATTTCATATAACCATAGATGTACACAAACTATTCGGGTCTATTCAATTACATACAATTGGAGGATCAAAGTTCTAATTCCACACAAAATTAGATGAATCAGAGTAATTACACCTGAAGATTAATGTTGTGATCGCAATACACAAATCTGATTAATAATGGTTTATTGTTAACCGTAATTATTTGGTTAGTACTGTGACCACCATTACCCGGTCTAAACCAAAATTATGACCCAATTTTGAACCTATTATGACCCGATTATGAACCAGTTAATGACCCGTTCATTGTGAAGAACAAAATTCCCCTTTTCAAACCCTAGAAGAAACAAATTGCACGATGAACAAGTTCTTCATCTTTGGAGTATTTCTTTTGGTTTAAACCAAGAGTTTAAGGAGCTCGTGAGGAAGCTTTGAACAAACGTGAACTCACTGTTGCGGTGATGCCACCAAAGGAAGAGAAACCTAAGGAGAAAAAATCAAGAGAAGAAGAGAAAACAGAGGAAAAGAAGGAAGAAACTCCAACTTAGATGAAGACTGAAGAAGAGAAACCAGAAGAAGGCAAGCCAGAAGAGAAATCATCAGCTGCTTGAGTTTTTCCAATTGAGAAAGTTGGTATCTTTTACGGGAAATGACAGAGAATGGAAGAACCTTTGTGGTTTTGGGGGTTGGAGCTGAGATTAAAATTTGGCAACCGAAGAAATTCGAAGAAAGTAATAATGGGTTTGAAGATGTGGTCGCCATTGAAGCTCTTCTGTGAAACAGGGAGTAGAATCAAAATTTGATTTCTGAAACCGATTAGTAAAAATAAAAGATTTGAAAGGTGAGAAGCTTTGAAGAGGTTTTTGATTCTCTTGAAATTGGGGATTGTTGAGAAGGACTAAGGAGAAGACATATAAGCTTCGAGTGATTGATTGCTTGAGTTTTGTATAAGAGACCGTCGCCGTCGGTGAGGTGGATCCAATAGAGCCTGAAGAAGTCTCAATCTGGGTTGAGAAGAGATGAATATGGGTCATATGGTTCGGTTTTGAAATCTTAAACCGGTCTGGTTTTAAAATTTAACCGATAATCAACACAAAATCAACTAAATTGAATGGTGTGTTTAATAACATTGATACGACTAATTCCAGGTGCAATTGAATAGACTTCAAAAGTTTGTGTACATTTTTAGTTATACGAAACTTCAAATGTGGAATTAGACCGATAACCCTCTAAAAAATTACTACTATAAGAAATCAAAATAATAATGATAATAATTGAAGGATAAGAAAACGAAAATTGCGGAGAGAGACAGAATGATGGGAAGGGTCGGGACAAGGCGTTAAATTTTACCAATTACACATATTTCCTCTGATTGCGGACTCCAATTTTAAATTGGTACACGATTATTGAAATATTTAACCAATTTCTATTCGACTTCACACTTATAATCACTACACTCTTCATTTCTCATGTTCATGTATATTTTGTAAAATAATACTAATAATAATAATATTTTCTCATGCTCATCAGAATATATTTTTGTAGAAGTATAAGCGTTAACAAAAAACGTATAATATTATTGTATTTATGATTCATATCCTGTTTTTCTTTATTCGAATGTATTGAGTATTGACTACTTGATCAATAAAATTCATTTGCCAGAAAAAAAAAACAAAAAACGTATAATATTACTTCATGCGGAGAAAACTAAAACAAGACTTGGTTTTAAACTATTTGGATTTCTATTACATGAAAAAGGTTATGTTTGTTTTCGTCCTATGATGTATTTCTAGATCTTATGATCCTAGATCTATTACATAGATCTGGTGTTCAAGTGGAATTTAATTAAAGTAGTCATTGAGAGATCAAACTATAATTAAAATAGTAAGTCGAACATGCACTAAGGATAGATTCTGATTCGGTTGTCATTATCAAAGCAACATAGTAATAATTATGACGTCAACTTAAATTTAACCATATAATTGAATTGATCATAATACAAAATTTGTTGTTTAATGAAGCAACACGAACACATAGGCTTCGAATTGTAAACACACATCAAAAAATACAAATTATGCAGATCATATGCAGATCATGCAGATCACGCATAATACATTTTATACTTTCTTCCTTCCTTAAAATTTGATGTTTTAGACATTTTTCATTGTTTCTTAAAGATTGATGTTTTAAGTTTTCTATGCAAATTTGATCAATTAATAGCTATGCATTACAAGTTTTAAAAATATTAGTTGAGTTTTCTGAATTATTATTGGTGTAGACTTATGAAAAATTATGCACTACAAAAAACTATACATTTATAATTGATTATTAAATGTATTTCTTAATATGTGTGATTTTTTGTAACATTATTCTTTTAGAAACGGAGGGAATATTATTATTGTATTATCAAAATAATTTTTTAGTTTTATAATAATTATTTAATTTTATTATCGGATTCGAACCCGGACATGAATCAAAAATTAAACAAATATCAAAAAATTCAATACGTAAATAAGAATCATGAAATTATATTTAGTTATACAAATCATTTTCTTTATATTATATCACTTTTCACATTGATACTATGTGTATATAATCAACTATATAATGTAATTTTTATTGTAATTAAAAAAATTAGGTTACATTGTAATTTTTATTGTAATTAAAAAATTAAATTAGTTATAATGTTAATATGTAAGTAACTGTGTATTAAATATGTATATATATATATATATATATATATTCGTGTATTGAATAGGTAAATATGTAAATATTGTGTATTGATTATAATGTAAATATGTGTGTATTCGTGTATTAATTATAGTATCTACTATATATAATAAAAAGAAAACATTTTAAAATTTTACCCGTTGACTTAACCTAATTTACTCATAATCCCATTAGAGATTTTATTTAAATAATATTGTTCAAATTTTTTGGAAAGGTTATTGATGTAATAATCTTAATTGTAATTTTATACATCATACCATATATAATTACTATGCACTAATCATAAATTTTCCCTATATTTGATACATAATTCACCCGAAATATTATTATTTAATATTATTATTAGAAAATCTTTAACAAATTCCTATCTTTATGACCAATTATAATTTTTTTTCTTTAAATAATCATAGAATATCCTAATTATATCCTAATTTTCGGAATTTAATTTTAAATATTTTTAAAATCATTTTTTCCTTAAATAACCATAGAATATTCTAATTATATCCTAATTTTCAGAATTCAATTTTAAATATTCTTAAAATCTTTTTTTCATAAATAACCAAAGAATATCCTAATAATATCCTAATTTTCGAAATTAATTTTAAATATTCTTAAAATCTTATTTTTTCCTTAAATAACCATAAAATATCCTAATTTTTGGAATTTAATTTTCAGAACTTATTTTTTTCCTTATGTATCTTCATTCTAATATTTTTATTTTTATTTTTAAGAACTTACTAATTTAGAATTCAAAATATAAATTTTCCATAATTATTCAATCGTATGAAGTAAATATAGAAAATTATTGCTTTAAATATATTTTCGAATCAATGCTAAATATATGCTAACTAATTATTTTTAAAATTTACATATTCTACACGATACAATCCTAATTTTCTTCCTATAAAAGCAACTCTAATCGACCTATTTCTCACATATTTTTCCGTTCTATATTTTTTGATGATATTGTTTTGTGACTGCAGGCTGAAATCATCCAGACAACATGAAAAATCAATTAACTTTTTTAATACTACGGAAGAAATAATACCCATGTAAGTAACTTGCATATTCAACTATATCTATTTGTTTTATTTTGTAAATTTGAAATTTAAACTCCGTATAAATTACCATTCATCATTATTATTCAATATCTCAAATTTTTTTGATACAACCAAACATCACAACTCCAGACCTTCATTAGAAAGTGTAAAAATAAACACATTTTTTTTGTTAAATATTTGATTTTTGTGTAAATAGTTATCTTATAATTTTTGTAGGCTCAAAAAATTCACTAGAAATAATATGGTCAACAACTTCAACAAGGTAACATAAAAATTATAAATAATTTTTTTATTTTGTTCTTTTAAGTGTAATTTATAAAAATATTTTGTTTCTATTTTAAAGAGTTTTTATTTATTTATTTTAACTATTTTGTTTCTATTTTAAAAAATTAATTTATATATTATTCTTTAATTTATATCATAAAATGACAATAAAATAAGTATTTTAATCTTAACCGTATATATTTTACCAAATTCAGATTTTTAAAAATATTTTTGTTTTCATAGGACATATATATAGNAAATGTTTTGGAAATAGAATATTTTCATAATTTATATATTATTTAATCTAATTATATTTAATTTTATATTTAACTGTAAATGAATAACATTATATTTAGAAAAATAAATAGATTATTTAAGTACAATCCAAAATAATATATATAATTACCTCTTTTTTAATCTTAAGTGTTTTAAATTTTATTATTTCACATTTATTGAAAATTCTACATATTTGTCAATTGAACAAACATAATATATCTTAATTATTCATTTTGATTTTGAAAATTTTCACCTTTTAGTATCCAATAAAAATATAAAATAAGTGTTCTCTATTTAAAAATTCCTACATATATGAAATAAATCTTTTGTGAATTTTCCATATATACAATTTAATATATATAAATATATACAACATATTAAATTTACCATAAAATGGATATTCTTATCATTGATATAAACTATTTATAACGAGAATTTATAGTTAAAAAATCAGAATATATATATAAATTATGTAAAATATTAAAATTAAGGAAAAGTTAATTAAGTAATATACTAAGGAATTATTATATGAATTACATCATATCCTATTATTGTACATCTACATTAAATATTCCCTAAATTTCTTACATATTCATTCGAAATTCAAATTGTAGAATTTTCTATATTTGAAATTCATAATTAAATACAATAAAATATAATTTAATATATTCTATAATATATAGAAAAACATGTTTTATGGTTTTATTTTTAAAATTAGTTGTATATATATAATCTAAAACGTTTTGTAATACTCTTACTCATATTTAATATTTTAATAGAATATTAAGTATCAAAATAGTATA
>OVBA01004312.1:0-23966 GCA_900406435.1 Lepidium aucheri | reverse complement strand
CTCGGTTAGATTGGCAGAGTTGAGACACGGGAAAATTAACTCTACTACATAAAATAATTAACTCTATTATTCACTGGGTTTTGGTAATTTCAACTCTATTAAACACTGATTAACTCAATTACACTGTACTCGGTTAGTTTGATAGAGTTGATATATTAACTCCACTACACACATTGATTAACTCTATCATACGCTGCGTTTTATACCTTTCAACTCTATTACACTATGATGATCTCTACTAGGATCTGGATCAACTCAATTACAATGTATACGGTTAATGTAATAGAGTTGACAAAAGCGTGCGTGCTTACGTGGCAAGTTTCATTAACGGCATTTCCGTAATTACGTTTTTGTTGTCTCTTCAAAAATGGGCAAAATGGTATATAAAAAGTTACAAAAACTACTATAGTAATTTTCAAACTTATGTCCTATTCTAGTAATTAACCCAAAATTTTACCTTATTCTAGCAAATCACCCTTTTTAAAAAAATTGAAAATAATAAGTGCTGCGCATAACACTTCTCTCAACCTGTCAATATTTTTATAAAAATCATAGACTAGATATAAATTCCTTGATTTGGCAATTCACGTCTTTCTCAAAAACTTATTTTCCCTTTAGCCAGATTTCTTCTCTAATATTGATAAACTAATTTTCTTTCTCTTGCCAAAACTTGTACAAAAGTTTGATGTCAAACAATTCAATTTTAAGAACATTTATATTTTTTTGGTCAACAAGTAACCATTGCATCAATAACAAGACCTGATCCATAGCCTAAATTCTCCTAATAAGTTAGGGTGAGATTTGAACCCACCACCTCATACCTACCTAAATCAGGGGCAAGTCAACTAGACCAACTGTTTCTTACCAGCATTTATATCATTTATAAAACTCAAAGTGGAATTTTGATGAGTTTTGGCATTTTAGACAAATAAAAATTTAATTGTGCCACAAATAACCAAATTTACTAAAAAAATCATATTTTTCATATTTATATTTTCATGAATTTTTTGCATATACATAATTATTTATATTTATTTAAACTAAATATATATTTTGTTTTGTTTATTCATAATATATGTTGATTTATGTATTTGATTGCATCGACAAAATCATAGTATATATATTACTCTTGAAATTTGATATGTGGTTTCATTTGTATATACTATTTATTAATAATTTATATGTTCTGTGTTTAATTAAAAATATTATTTTTATATATACTTATATTATAAAAATTTAATTGTGATGATGATTTGTGTTGTATTCCAAATATATCTTTTAGATAGATGTTATTTGTTGTTTTTATGCATTATATAATAATATTTTATCTCTTTACCTATATAAATGTTAATAGTATATATAAAATTAATAACATCTCAGAATTTTTTTATATAGAATTTAGGTTATGATACATTATGATTTTGTATATAAATTTCTTTGATTCTTGTCATTTAAGTTGTTAGACTCATTATCTTTTAGATTTTAGACCCATATTCATTAATGTTTTTAAACATGAGTTTATTTAGGGTTTTAAATTTAAAGTTTGTTTATTTTCTATAAATTTATTATATTTTAGTAAACATAAAATAACAAAATATAAAATATTTAAAATTTAAATTAGTTAATTTTGAGTATTAAAATAACTTAAATCCGTTTTAGATATTTTTGATTAACAATGTCTATTTAAGGAATTCAATATCGACTATTAAAGATGATTTCTATTTTATTAATACGTCTTACTTTAATTTTTCAATCAAATAATTGATTCAAATATGATATTCGATAGTTATAGTCTTCAAATATTATAAATATATATGTTAGAATTTCAAGGTAAATTCATTCTTCATATGATTGAAAATTATCTATGCATTCAAATATATAAATCAACATATATTATGAATAAAAAATAAAAATAATACTTAGTTTAAAGTAAACAACTATGTATATGCAGAACATTCATAAAAATTTACTAAAAAGGATTTCAATCATATTTAATCTCTATTTTACATCATTGTATTGTGAACTCCAAATAATTTAATCTCTATTTGAAACCACTAAAATATTTCCTTCATAACAAATAAATTATGGTAACAACGTAATACTCCATTGTCACAAAAAAATTATTTTGTAATATTAACAAAAAATTCATTACTATTATCAACGTTAATAATATTTCTAACAATTCAAAACTAAACAAACATTTTCTGTTACGAAAACATTAGTATTTATACAAAACCAATCATTTATATAAATGTTATTTTTATTTAATTAACTTATCATTAATTAATTTAACTTATCTTAATTTTTATACTATTTTTTAATTTAATTTCTAACTTATTTATTATGAAAAAATGGTACTTATACAAACCAATCATTTATATAATTAACTTTTATTTTTATACAATTCTAATATGTGGTAATTTTTATACATATTTGATATAATTCTATTATATATAAATTATAAAATAAATGCTGTTTATCTGAATATATTTCTAATCTTCCTTAATCTAAGATTTTTGATTCAGTTAACAATTTCCAGAATGAAATATAATATCAATAGAAGACTACTATTAATTTTAAATAAGTAATGATAATCGTAAAACTAATTATTTTGTCTACTTAATTAGTTAAATTCATGATCTAAAATCAATGAACAAATTCAATATTTTCTTAAAAGGTTGTTTTTATTAGTTGGTATTCCGATTAACAAACATGTTTTAATAATTCAATTCACAAATCAAGATTATATTGGCTGTTTTAAATTTTTAATAGAAGTTTCTCACATTTTTAGCTTCCTAATAAATAGTTATAATCATTTATATATATTAAACAATACTAAAGTACATAAATAATTATAATAATACTTGATTTATCAACATAGCAAATAAGGAATGTCTAAAAAACTAAATACATAAATAAGTATCATAATTCTTCACCACCAAATACATAAATAAATAAGTCTTATGATTCTTAATAAGTTTAAAATTGCATAGCCACATAAACACCTTCTAATTGTTTGGAAATATAAACTCAGACACATAGTCACAAAGGCATACTTCACATGTTCCTTCAATTGGTAGATCAATTCCTTTTATCCTCTGTCCAACTATCCAAGTAAGGAATAACCTCAATAAAATCTCCATTGCATTCACATTCTCCTCTAATGTATGATTGTTGAAGAACATTCAACTGATTTTCTCCTCTCCAACGAAGAGCAACTGGTCCTTGAAATGCATTTCCTCGAAGTTCTCCTACATAGTCTAATGTTTCAATAACTGTTGACCTCAGTAAACTTCTTAATACCGTGTAACCTTCATCTCTTCTATTTCCACCAATACATATCAAAATGAATCCATAAAGAAGTTTGGCCACAAATTAGTCTCTTATACCATATCGGTAAATCGGTTCAACATTACCGGAATCACATAACATCCTATGGAAGTTATTGAATATATTTCTTTTATTTGGGAACAGATAAAAAGGAACATTACTGATAGAGATGTTGCGGAGAACTTTATCTTTGTTACATATATCGCTAATTTCTGGACAAACAACTCTCACATTCTTAATCTCTTCAATCCCTTCAAATACACATTTAGAAATAATTTTCGTCAAAATTTCAACGGGCATATCCATGAGATTTGTAACTTGGACATTTTTTTTCTGCAAACAAAAACAGAATTAGACTTATTTAAGTATATAATGATAAATTAATTCGGTTTAAATAAAAACATATCCATAGATGTAATTCTCTTTAAACATTATTTATATATAGCCCTTAAAAACAAATACATTTTAAAGTTAATATAAAGGAAATGATACTGTAAAACAATATATAAATTTCAAAAACATTATTACTTTTCCGCAAACAACTATTTATAAAAGAGTAAACTTTGCATCAAGTTTTACCATATTTCTTTGTCTCAAGTTGTTAATACTAATTTGATAACTTGTTTGTCTAAACAGAAGTCAGTGTAGCATAACTTACCTGATTTTCTTTCAGATTTGAATCCTAATCTTTTTTCATCTAGCAAATCAATATAGCCTCAATAAGAAATTATAACAAAATCTCTACGTAAATAAAAAAATATTCATTCTACATATATAAATTAAAGTGATACATTTGTTATTAGTTGATTCTTAGCGACGATTTCAAAATAATAACTGGGATTTTTAGCAGGGAATACGAGAGAAGGAGTTTATGTTGTGCTATGTTTTTTCTTATTGAGATTGTCGATTAAGGAAGAAGAAGTTATAAAAATCTTTTTGACAGTTTGTTTTCTCAAGCTATAAGATTTTTCTACATGTAATGATTACAACGGTTACCAATAAAATAGTGTATATTTCCTTAATTATTTATGTTTTTATATAAAAACAATTTTTTGTAAGAAAACCTATTAAAATGATATTAACATAATATTAATAATTATTTGGTAGTTATGTAAATTATAATTAATTTTCTTTATAACTCATTCTTCCTTAATCTACCAAATGTAGATAATCTTATCTATGATAAGTAGTTCATCTTTACAATTCTATACAAACAGCACATATATGTTATTTAAGATTTTCTAGATATTTATTAAATTTATAATTATCAAAAACCAAATTTAGTTTTTTACAAATTATAGTATTGTTATTAAAATGCATTAAATGTATGTACAAATACAATTTTGGAAATTTACATATCTACCTCCCTAATTTGTACGTATAGAATATTTTTCTTTTCTTAAATAAATTCATCAATATATAATGTATAATTGAATAAAATCAAAATTAGAATATCTATTTCGGAGAGACATAAACATTCACGTCATCAATAAAAATATTTTGGCTGATATAATTTATTTAATTACTTTTTACATGTTTAATTATTTTAGTTTAGTTTTGATTTTTGATTTCTATTATTTTTAATTTCTAATTAAATTATGTACATTTTAATATTAAACTACTTTATGCTACATAATGCATACACACTACAATTGATAGTTGTGTATATAATATGAATTGACTACAACACTATTTTTGATTGTATTTAAATTGATAGTTTAATTTTTGTGGTTATATGAATTACGTTTTAGAAATTTTTATATTTTTAAAATTATATATTAATATTATAATCATAAGTACGAATGTACAAATCCATTGTTTGATATTCACATTCATATTAAATTTATCAACATTAACTAAATAGATTAAAATCGTACAACCAAACAAATAAAATAAAATAGTTTAGGAACTTTTAATATCTGAATTTTAACATATGAAATTTTTTTTAAAACAAAACCAAATTCTAATTTCCGGAAATATAAATGCAAATTGGTATTCACATAAGCATATCTCACAATCTTTTGATATTGGTTCATCAAAACTCTCATCCTCATCATTTCAACCTTCAAAAGTTGAAACAATTACAGAAAATTATCATTTTATACTACGTACTTATTATACAATTTAGATAACTAATTTAAACATTTAGCAAACATATCACCACAACAATGAACGTAAAAGTCTTTTCTGATTATTGAATAAGAGAACTTACAAGATAAAATATTCATAATGCATAATAACCGAATTCAAAATATGAAATTACATAGCAACTTAAAAAACACAAAGCTTATGGTAATATAAATCAAAATTGATAGTCCCACAAGCAAATTTCACATGCTTCAGAAATTAGTTCATCAATTCCATGATCAACATCATCCCAACCTTCAAAAAAGGGAACAACCATTGCAAATTCACCATTGCCTTCGCATTGACCTCTATCATAAGACATACTTAGAATTCTCATTCGAAGGTCTCCTTGAATTCGAAGTTCTACTGGTCCAAAGCATACAAGATCTCAAAGTTGAGCTAAGTATTCCAATGTTGTTCCCACTGTTGGCCTTAATAGATTTCTTAAGACATTGTACCCTTCCACTTTAGTTTGTTCTCCTAGACATACCATAGTTATTCCATAAACAAGTTGTGCCTCCAGAATTCCAAAGTTACTTGCTTTAAGTAACTTATCTAAACCATCTTTATGAAGACCATTAACAAAATAATTCCTAACACCAGTTCTGTATATAGCTTCAATATTTTCTACCTCACATA
This sequence comes from Lepidium aucheri, assembly GCA_900406435.1. Classification (NCBI taxonomy): domain Eukaryota; kingdom Viridiplantae; phylum Streptophyta; class Magnoliopsida; order Brassicales; family Brassicaceae; genus Lepidium; species Lepidium aucheri. The sequence continues at coordinate 17,870 of OVBA01004312.1, read as the reverse complement.
ACCTTTCATAGAAGCTATTAAAAACATTTTTGTTAATTTCCATTGGATCGAAAGGTACATTACCTAAAGACAACTTCCTATGCACTTCGTCTCTGTTGCACATCTCACATAATTTTTTTTGCAACAAACTTAACATTCCTAATTGTATGTAATCCCTGAGGTGCACATTTACTACATATGTCAGTTAAGATCTCATCCGACAACAATAGTATATTCATGTTCGAATATGGTCTTCTCTGCAAACATTAATATAAAATTTAATATATATTATTAGAATGCTTCTGATATTTTAGATATACACTGATCAATAATAACTTTTTTCTTATTTAAAACTCTTTCCATTAAATTTAATATCAAGCAATAGTCTAAGAATATCTATTCTATATACTATCTTTAAATATATATATTAAAAATCTATCAAAACCCCTAATTACATAATCGGTTTCTGTTTTATATAAGTCTATATTGGTTTGTAAAGAACAAACTTAATGATATATGTGTTGGTTTGTTAGCTTCTAAACCCTAACTTAAAAATCATTTTCCTATTCTAAATATTTGTCTTACGAATTTCTTTTCAACTTCGCGACAATCAGTCCTCTATACACTTCTTGCTTATTAAAAGAATAATAGACAAAGTTACCTGATTTTATCTCTGAATAAAAAATTCATCTCTTTCCATCTATGAAAGCAAAAATATGTTTTATGAGTAATTATATCAATATATACATGTAAATGAGCTGCATTTCAAGTCAAAATCTGAAAGATTGATAAGTACCTTTGGTTTTTGATCGATTACTCAATGCACCTTTTCGTTTTTCTCTATAAAAGTTCTCTCTCAAAGAAGTTTAAATGGTGATATTTGAATTTTTTTGAGATATGAACCATGTTTGATTGAAGACGAAAAGAATAAAATCTTTTTGATATCTTTTCGGCTAATATGGAAGATTTTCTTACTTACAATCATTTTTTCGATTACCAATAAAAGTAAGTATTATATTTTCATTAAGATTTTATTTGTTTAATAAATTAATTTCTCATATAACAAAATAAATAATTACATATTTATACCATTATAATTATAATATACTTTGAAATATCTGATGATTTAAAATATAATTCAACAATCTAATATAACAAACTCTAAACCTTAATTTTAATCATATATTTCTACATATTGTTTATCTCAAAATTTAATTAAATTAGTTAATTTGGTTTTCTTTATTTGTGTAAGTTCTATATATGCTCATTTAATCCTGATCTAATAAAATAATTCATTTTTCCACTCATTAGATAAAGTATGTTGTATCCAAATGGATCCAACAATATTGTAACGAGAACAAATTTAACAATTGGGTTAACTAAAAGCCCATAATTTATGGACCTTTAAATGATATAACGAGCCTACTTCGTTCTACAATATTGTTTTAAAAAAAGTTGCCATAACAAATTCAAATGCTATCTCTTTTTTTGTTTTGAATTCAAATGTATTCTTATAAATTCTAATTGGATAAATTTGGAAATACAATATATCTAGTTCTGGAAAATAGTTAAATCAATCTAGCATAGAATCATATATTTTTTACTTAAATATCTGTTTTTATATGTTAAGTATATTACTGAATTCAGCGAATAGGTAACTGTAAACCCTATTTTGTATCCTATATACTCATAACATTTAGATTCAATCTATATATATTAATCATTATTTTTATGTTTCTTTGCCATTCAACTTTTTAAGAAGATAAATTTCTAAGAACACAAAATGGATTGGATTTCTTTGCCCGATAGTATCTTTATTTCAATTTTCTTTCATTGTGTCAGTTCATCTAAGTCATGTTTCCTAAACCTCCGGTTAGTATGCATTAAATTTTATAGCATATGTGACAAAAATTAAGTGCAGTATCGAGTTTCTCTAACAGATAATCTCTTTTAACCTGCTTTTGATTCCCCTTAAATCTACTATAGAAGGTACCAACGACTACAGAATAATGGAAACCCTGAAGCGTTGTATCGTTTGGGAATAGTATGCTATTTCTTTGATAACCATAAAGCTGATGGATTAATATTATTACATGAAGCTGCTCGAAGATGTCTGCCTGTAGCTATCTATCTATATGGAATCATTCTCAAATATCTTGGTGGTAGAGCAAAGCAAGAAGGTTTTAAAATCCTGTCTAGTTTGATCAAGCCTCTAATGTCCGAAACTTTAAAACAACTTGAGATATTATGCGGACGGATAGAGAAATATGTTATGTGGCGTACACAAACGATTTTGCTACAACTTAAAGCTAAATGCTCCAAAGAGAAATGCTTTTGTGACGGTGAAACTTCTAACTTCTTGAATAACAACAATATCTCGCACATGTATGGTGTTAATGGAGACATGAATATTATGTCTTCACGTAGCATTTGTATATGGGATTACGAAGTTAATCTTATCATACCGTATATTCCTAGAATTTAGTATAAGAATACTTAATGAAATAGATCATTATTTTTTGCTTTATATTATTTTGGTTATATTTATTTATGACTATAACTTATATTGATTATTATCAGTGTGTAGATAAATTTTGTTTATTTAATTTTAAATTTTTTCTGTTAGTTATATTAAAAAAAGTAATAATAGGTTATAAATGATAATTTACATTTCCAATTATAATTTTAAATATCAATACATATTAAATTACAATTTAAATATTTATATTATGAATCTAAAAAATATATAGTAAAAATAACCGGAACTTTTCTTTATATAATCAGAATATTTTGTATTGATTAGCATTTACTTTTTGTTTATAAAATGATAGTATACAAATTTGAAATATATTTTGTTGCAAAATATATGGTAAATGATGATTTAATATTAATTCCTGAATTTCTGTTATTAAGTTCTCTTCATATATTTTCTTTATTTTCTAAAAAATTATTATTTATACACCTAAAATTATTTGAATAATCCAAGATATTCCGGAAAGTATATTTACAAATATATGTAAGAATATATTCAATATTTAGAATATACTGTTTATATTCCTCTAATATTATCATTCTATTAAATACATATAGTTCGAAAACAATAAATACACATCCCATTAAAATAAATCCGATCGTGTTGTTCATTTGACATGTATACCTCTTTTTGTAAGTTATTTTCAATATTTCTTAAGTTCCAATGATTTCTTTTTTAATGTCTTTATCTGATGATCTTTTAATCAAAATTGTATCATATTGTGTTGCAAATTCTCTAAAAGATGTCCGTAACCTTAGATGCATTTGCAAAAAATTCCATACCTTATGTAATGAAAGTCCTACTCTCTTTAGGCTTTTTTTAGAAGAATTAGAATTTAATCCAAGAGATATACACTCTTTTGAGCTCTACCAAACATACCAGAAGTTGCACAATCATGGGTATCCTGAAGCACTATATAGGTTGGAAATAGTACGTTATTTCCATGATAATGACATATATGAAGGATTAAAATTGTTGAAAGACGCTTCAGAAAAAGACAATATTGATGTAATGTATCTTTATGGTGTTATTCTTGCATGCCTCAGATGATCATTAAAAAAAGTCATCAACTTTTGTCTTCGTTTTTCAAAACTATATTGTTGCAAACCTACGAAAAAATTTTAATAGTTCGTCGTGTGAAATGATATCTCAATCCCACCAATCCATTGGTTTTCAAAGATTTAATGGATTCATATTTTAAAGACATTTGTCTTGCGATTCACCAACCAATATATGGTGACATTGAAATATCCAAGGCATGCAAAATTTGCATATTTGATTTTGAAGTCTATTCCACACTAGATAGAAGCTACTTATTCGAAGAGAACTTTTGGTAAACAGTATTTTTTGTTTCTTAATATTCTCAACTTTTTGTACCATCCTATCTATTATATTAAAAGAATATTTATTATAGACATTATATTTGGTGCTTATATATTTCCATTCTTTACATTTTTTTTGTTATTCTATTCTTATTTATATATATTAACTTAAATAATTTTATGTTATTGATTTATTAAATTCTGTTATCATTTGTATAGTATATATAAACCATCTATTATATAAAATATACAACACATAATTTAAACGTATATAAAAACTAAATTTGAAGTTCAGAAAAAATATTAATTATAAGTGTATATATAATTAAACATAGAGCAAACATATGTTATATATAATCTAAGAACTGTTAATTATGCAAACTATATATTAATGTGCAAAAAATTGCATATATAAAACTAACGACGATTATTTTTTATTATTAATATATATGAAAATAAAAAATAATATCTAAGTAATATTTATATATAATCAAACTACATATAGATTAGGGGATGGTTCTACTCCAAGTTGCTCCTTGAATGGTTCTATAATAATTTAGGGAATCATGATATCGTAAATGGATGTTATTGGTCTACATGTTTTGCGATTATAGTATGGTGGTGTTGGCGGTGGAGATGTGATTTTATTTTTGGTGAGAACAGGGTATGGCGGGATAAGGTGAGGTCGATTAAAAAATTTTGCCATGAGATGATGAATGTACAAGAGAAAATGATTAGAGTAACTCAGCCACAAAACAGAACGGAGTTGCGTATGATATGTTGGTCATTGCCAAGGGAATTGTGGTGAAAGATTAATACTGATTGAGCATTACGTGACCAGGGTTGAGCTACAGAGGGAGGAGTATTACGGAATGCTAGAGGAGAGTGGTGTGGTGGATTCTCATTGCATATAGGGGTATGCTCGGCCCGGTAGCAGAATTATGGGAAGTTTATTATGAGCTTTACTTAGCTTGGGAGAAGAAGATTCTCCACTGGTTGAGGTAGAGATTGATTCGAAGATGGTGGTTGATTTCTTGAAACATGGGGTTGAGAACTCTCACCCCATGTCTTACCTGGTACAATCGTGCCATGATTTTCTCACAAGAGACTGGATAGTCTGTTTTTGCATGTTTATAGGGAGGCTAACCGTCTTGCAGATAGGTTAGCAAGCTATGTTTTTTCATTGCCATTTGGTTTCATTCGTTTGAGGATATTCCAGAGTTTGTTAGTCAGTTTTTTGTGGAATATTCAAATGGGCTATCATGGCCTAGAGAGATTGTAGATTAATTGTGGGTGTTGTTTTTGGAAGTTTGATTAGCTCCCTCTCATTTATCAAAAAAAAACTGTATATAGATTAGTATAACATGCCATATATACATCACAACACATAAAATTTTTAAAAGAAATATACATTAAAAAAATCTATCCATTAATTCAAAATCAATTTATATATTAATACTAAAAAATACGAATTACAAGTAAATTTAAATAATCATATACTTCAAAAAAATTTAAAAATATAATCTCGTGCAAACCGCACGGACATTATCTAATAAGTTCATATTTATATTAATGTGGAGAAATGTCACTATTGTTGTCACCCTGTGACTGGCCATGATTAGATAAATGACGATCACGTGATAACAGGAGACTTTCCGAGAAACGAGACACGTGTGACACCTGTCGACGAGGCTAAACGAAAATTCATGAATAGAGCTACGTGTCTAGATTCACATTACTATATATAGGGTTTGATTGGTAACTGCAGTTTTAGTGGTGCGGAACAAAATGCGGTACGATATAAGTGTGGGACAAAGTGTGGTGCGGTACAAGTGTGGTTTTGATAAAAAAAAAGAACAAAAAATGTGTGATTGGTGAAAATATAAGCAATGCGGTTTTTGGATATCTTCTATTTTAATAATATTACTATTATATTGAATTTTTATTTTATTAGTTAATTTTAACAGAATAATATTACTAATTATTTAACTATTACTTTTAAGTGTATATTTTTTTTAATTAAAGTTTCATATTAGTGAATGAACAAATAAATACCATTGTGTATATACTCAAATATACAGAACATCTGATTTTATATATTATTCTGAGAATTTTAAGATTTAATCATTAAAATAAAATTTAAATTGATAAATAAAAAGCTATTTGTTCAAGAAAAATATAATACAAATAACTAAAATGAACAAATACTATAGTGGTTTTATACAAATACGTATGTGCTTTGCTGATTCAGAAATTACTGTAGCGTTTTTCTTTTTACCTTGTATAAAATAAAAGAATATGTGTTTTATATATATATATTTTGCTAAAAACGCTAATTACCAATCTTTTGCATGATTGGTGTATATATACGTTTTTACTTTGTACGTCCCGCATATTGAAAATCACAGTTAACCATAGAATAACTTTACTCTACCAATATTAATTACCCTTTTACTATGATTTTATATCAACGTTTTGTATATTCCATATACATTTTTCTCTTTTATTTGGGTCTAAACAATCATCTATTTTTCTTGTTTTAGATTTCAATATGCGTGTGAGTTATTTATGTTGTGGTTTTAAGATGTGAATATATTAAAACACATTTTCTTACCAAATAAATGTAGTGGAGAGGAAATGAGTCGGTGAGTGGAGAGAGGCAGGTGAGGAAGAAGACAAAGAGAGAACAATGGAGATGCTCTGTGACTCTCTGTAACGTGAGTCTACGTTAACGTCAGTGAGCCATTATTAAATTTCTCAAATCTTATATATTATATATTTTATTTACAGTAAATTTATATATATTTAGTAAAAAAATACAAGTTGCTTAGTAAATTTATATTTATTTAGATAAAAAAAATACAAGTTGAATGGTATTATAGTTTAACGTAATGGAAAATGGGTGAAATTAAAAATTAATATTATTTGTCCTTTATGCGTGAATGTGATTTTCATAGCTCTCTCTATACATGTTCCATATACCTGTTTGAATATATTTCTCATTGGACTTCAATTCTAAAAATCGTATAATTTCAAATGATATCATTTAGTATTTAAATTATAAAGTAAATTTGATCGATGTAATTTTTTTTCGACCAAAACAAAATTAGCAGTTAAAAGTCAAAGCAGCTATGTAATATTAGTTACAAAAAAAATTCACTGTTTTTTTATTTATTGTTACATTATGTTGTCGTTATTAATCTTTCTTTTCTACGATTTATGAATTGGAATAATACAACGGTAACTTAAGCACCGAGGTTTACGCTTTTCCGCCTACAATGATGACCGCTTACGATGTAGACCATGCAACTAAGTACTGATATAGGAAGTCTATGGGATTTATAGCCTGGATTTAGTTTTCAACCTAGAGATTTGGTTTTTCAGTATTCAAACTATTACCACTTGAAATTTTAAATCTAAAACATAATATATTTTTATTTTGTACTTTAATTGATGTTTTATTTATTATAAGATTATGATTATATAACATGGGGTTAAATTATTTTGATTATTTTTTAAAATCGTGTTTATTTAGGTTGTTAGAGCCGTGTTGATATTTTGGAATATTGTTTTCGAGATATTGTTTTATATACTTGAAACATTAACCAAAATTGATCCGAATTAAAGAAACCAAATCTGAAAAAATACCTAAATTGGTCTTAAATATATGTACCTAAATAACCTAACTCGAATACGAAACCCAATCAAATCAAGAACCAAATTTTAGAGTTCTGTATTAAATTATTTTCAATTTTTATATATAAAAAATTTAAACCGGACTCAATTTTTACTGAAGCAAACTCTCTGTGAAAAATATATATTTAAATAATTCTTAAACTAAAATAAGCAAAATATCGAATTAGATAAACTGAACCCGCCAAAATATGAGAATGTGTCATAAATCTATGTATTTGGAAAATGGAATTCAAACCCGTACTAGAACTGAATCAATAACCGATTTATCTTTTTTAGTTTTAGTTTTTTTAGAATTTTCTATTAAATTTTTATTAATTTAAAATTTTTGTATAAAAATATGTAAAATCACCTTAAACCTAGTTTTAAGGGTTGTTATGAACTTTAAGTTAATTTTATCCTATAGTTTATAACATGCCAAAATAAAAATAGTTTCCGTTTTAATATATAAAATACAATTACAAGTTTATTATTTCTCAAATAATAGTTTTTTAGCATCTAGAAATACTTAACTTTTTTTTCGGGACACAAAATATTTACATATAAAACTCAATTATTATTATTGTAATAATTCCTTACAATTTTTGAATGTATAGATAACACAAATTAAATATATCTAATATGATAAAAAGTTATATATCTATTTTTACCAAAATTTTAAATTTAAGAAAATATAAGCAACATTAGAATATTGTTATCTATATGGTCAAATTTATATTATTAGTTATGATATTTTTAACTATATTCCACATTAGTCTAATTTGGAGCTCAAAATTTTAAGTTAAATAATATATTTTAGTCCTCCCTGGTTGTAAGACCATCATTATTGATAGTATTTAAAGGTTTCTTAACTTATTTTATTATTAAAAATTTAAAAAATTTTATGAAAGTTTCTTATTTAAGAAACTATTTTAATGGGTTTCTTAGCTTATTTTATTATTAAAAAGCTTATTCTCTCCTCTTTTTACTCTTTCTCCTCTTTTTACTCTCTGTCCTCTTTTTACTCTCTCTCCTCTTATTACTATCTTTCCTCTTATTTACTCTCTCTCTTTTTTTTATCCTCTCTCTTTTTTTACTCTCTCCTTTTTTCACTCTCTCTCCTCTTTTTATTCTCTCTCATCTTTTCACTCTCTCTCCTCTTTTATACTCTCTCTCATTTTTTACTCTCTCTCTCCTCTTTTTTACTCTCTCTTCTCTTTTACTCTCTCTCCTCTTTTTACTTTTTTTCCATTTTTACTCTCTCTCCTCTTTTACTCTCTCTCTTTTTTTACCCTTTCTCTTTTTTCACTATCTCTCTTATTTTTTACTCTATCTTATCTTTGACTATATCTCCTCTTTTTTACTATGTCTCATCTTTTTACTCTCTCTCCGCTTTTTAGTCTCTCTCATCTTTTTCGTCTCTCTCATCTTTTTAGTCTCTCTCCTCTTTTTTACTCTATCTCATCTTTTCACTTTCTCTCCTCTTTTTAATCTCTCTCCTCTATTTACTCTCTCTCCTCTTTTTACCCTATCTTCTTTTTTATTCTCTCTCCTGTTTTACTCTCTCTTCTCTTTTTATTTCTATTTTTTAATTCTTAAGAAACTCACCTAAGAAACTATCATTAATCACACCTAAAAACTCAAAACAAAAATACATTTCTTAACTCACTTTTTCTCTAAGATCTCCTAAATAAGAGACCATCAATAAAGATGCTTTAAGCATGGCTCTAGGAGAGACGCACAGCAGAATCGACGTAAGAGGGAAGTCGATGAGTTATCTAACGGCTGACCAGTTAGCCAAGATCAATGAGATTCATCTGAGAACAGTGGAGGAAGAGAACAAGTTGACTAAGAAATCGGCAACCTTGCAAGAGGACACAACATATATGCCTATAGCCGTGCGGCGTTTTACTATTAACAAAAAACAGATTGAAGAAATGATTTTCTCATTAAATGTAAAAGGAAGCACTTAACTTGTTTATATACAAAATCAGATTAATGTTAAACCACTAAGAACCAACTTAACCTAATGTACTAAATCGGAAATCTCATAATCAAATAATGATTCAATATACTCAATACACCCCCCCTCAAGTCTTTGAAGCAGAACTCTGATCTGGTAAGAAGAGACTTGAAGTAGACATCCGCTGAAGAATAGAGTGAAAGGGACCTGGATGTAATATTTTGGTGAGTATATCTGCATGTTGGTTCTTGCTTGTAACATGAAAAAGCTTAAGAAACCCGAGCTTAGCTTGATCACGAACCGTGTGGCAGTCTATTTCAACATGTTTCGTCCTTTCATGAAAGATAGGATTGGTGGCAATGTGCAAAGCCAACTTATTATCACAGAATAGTTTTGTTGAAGCTGTAATAGTGATGTGTAAGTCTATGAGAAGTTGATGCGGTGATAAAAGTTCACATGTTGCAAAGGTCATGCTTCTGTACTCTGCTTCAGTACTACTCCTACTTAATATCTTCTTTGACTTCCAACTAATTAAGGAATCACCAAGATATATACAGTAACCTGTGATGGATCATCTAGAATCCGGAAAAGCCGCCCAATCAGCATTAGCAAAAGCATTGAGACAAAGTTCTGAAGTGGCTGAGTAGAACAATCCTTAACATGGATTAGACTTTATGTATCGAAGAACTATGAAAGCAGCTTGAAGATGAGCATCAGTAGGTATTGATAAAAACTGACTCAAATAGTTGACAACATAAGTAATATCAGGTCGAGTTATGGTCAGATATAGGAGGCAACCAATAATTTCTTGATAAGTACTACCATTTTCTAATGGTGTACTTCTGTCTCTGCCAAGTTTGATGGTAGGATCCATGAGAACTGAATATGGCTTACAAGCGAGCATACCAGTCCCAACAAGAATATCAAGAGCATATTTTCTCTGACAAATAGAAATACCTGATGTATTGCGAGTAATCTCCAATCCTAAAAAGAAACGAGGAGCTCCCATGTCTTTAATGGTAAAAGCAGCATGTAAAGCATCCTTAAGAGATTGTAGTTCAACATCATTGTTCAAAGCAATCATTATATCGTCGACATACACCAGAAAAGCAACAAATGTAGAACCATATTGCTTGACAAAAAAAGTGTTGTCTGTAGCACTTTGAACATATCCAGCCTGCAAAACTACTTTGGAAAAGCATTGATACCACTGTCTAGAGGCTTGTTTTAAGCCATAAAGGGACTTGTGTAATTTTCAAACTGGATTCGGAGGCAATTCACCATTAATTGAAGTGTATCCTTGTGGAAGAGTCATATATATCTCCTCATCTAAATCCCCGTGCAAAAACGCATTTGTCACATCCATCTGAGTCAAAAACTATCCTTTAGTGTATCCTTGTGGAAGAGTCAAATATTGAATTAGATGAACCACATCCGACAAAATACCAGAATCCAATCCAAACTAGAACCAGAATCAAATCAATAATCAAAATATTTTTTAATTAAATTTTAGTTTTTTAAAACAATTTCTTTTAAATTTGATCTCTTATATAAAAATCTGTAACAAAACCACCTTATCCTATTTTAAAGGGTTGTTATGAACATTAGATTAATTTTATCATATAGTTTATAACACGGTCGAAATGAAAATGTCTACCACTTTAATATATAAGATACTTCGTTTTAATACTAGATTCATTCACACACAAGTTTATTTAGATCAAAAATACATAAATATTTTATTCGGATCATTGCTACATCAAGTACAAATTCGAAATACAAGAAAAGCAAAAATTGCAGTAATGAAATAAAGAAAAAAACATAAGATTTTTCAGTTCCAAAAAAAAAAAGCATAAAATTTTAAGCAACAATGATAATTATTAAATTAAATAAAAACACTAATGAGAGAGATATAAGGAGCATAAAGATGGATTGCACCATAGTAATATACTTTTCTCTATACATACAACTTTTCCTTGCAAACCCTAAATTCTTCTTTTTTTTCACCGAAATAAATATTCAGATAAAAATCCCCTCACCATTGACGTGTCTCTGTATCACTCTGCAAGAAGTGGAGAAACGACGCCGTGTACATGTTTCCATCAAATCTGGTGAGTGTTATTAAATACGACACCGTTTACAGCTTCGGGTTTTGGTATAATTGGTTGGTTGGGACCCGTTTGAGAAAGTTCCGAGAAAAATAATCAATAGAAGGGTGGCGGTGGAGGAGAAGCGTACGATACTCCGGGAATCGGCGGTAGTGGTCCCTCGTATTTTGGAGGTGGTGGTGGGGGGCTGTGATGGAGTACTGGCGGAGGCGGCGGACTGTAGTGGACGGCTGCTGGTGGTGGTGGTGAATTGTAGAAGTAAACCGGTGGTGATGATGGAGGACTGTAATGCTCCGATGGTGGTGGCGGAGGACTATAGTGGACACTCGAAGGTGGAGACGGGGGCTGTTCTATGCACGGTGGAGGGGAATTTAGTGGCATTGGTGGAGGTGGTGGGGATATATAGTGATAAACTGGTGGCGGAGATAAGTGTGTTGGTGGTGGTGGTAATGACTGATGTGGTGAAGGTGGTGGTGGTGAACTGTAGTAGTAAACTGGAGTTTGCGGTGGTTGTGATGGAGATGGTTGCGGTGGATAGAATGTCAACGGTGGAGGAGGTGGTGATGGAGGAGAGTATCTCGTAGGTGGTGGTGATGGAGGAGAGTATCCTGTAGACGGTGGTGACGGGGGAGAGTATCCTGTAGGCGGTGGTGATGGAGGAGAGTATCCAGTAGATGGTGGAGACGGAGGAGAGTATCCTGTAGGCGGTGGAGTATAAACCGGAGACGGGGAAGTAGGAGGTGGAGACGGAGGAGAGTATCCTGTAGACGGTGGTGACGGAGGAGAGTATCCTGAAGACGGTGGTGACGGGGGAGAGTATCCTGTAGGTGGTGGTGATGGAGGAGAGTATCCCGTAGATGGTGGAGACGGAGGAGAGTATCCTGTAGGCGGTGGAGTATAAACCGGAGACGGGGAAGTAGGAGGTGACGGCGGAAACGGGCCTACACCCGGAGGACCAGGATATGGTGATGGGGGAGATGGAACCGTGGTCGGTGGACTAGGAATAATAGGCGGTGAGTGTTGACCAGGTGATACGGGACTTGGCGGAGTTGATGGAGGAGACGGGACAATAACCGGAGTAGTAGAAGGCGCAGGAGGACCAGAAATTGGAGATGGAGGCACCATGATCGGTGGACTAGGAATAACAGGCGGTGAAGGAAAGGAACCAGGAGACGGCGGAGTTGACGGGATAGTGATCGGAGGTGTAGGAGAAATAGATGGTGAAGGTGGAGAGCTACCAGGAGAGGGTGTTGTCGGCGGAGACGGGACAATAACCGGTGGCCGAGAAGAACGGCCACATCCAAAAGATCCACAATCCACCGGCGGAAGAGAAGCGAAAGCAGCACATTGTCCCGGCGATCTCTGCGCAGGCCTGGCCGGCAAACAATTACGTTGATCATCAAACCCAGGCAAAGCCAGACATACTGGTGGCTCTCCCGTGAAGAAATTGTAGCTAAAAGTGAAGTTCTCCAGCCTGGGCAACTGACAAATACTTGCCGGAATGGTACCGGAAAATCTATTATGAGCCACATTTAACTGCTCCAAGGAGACCATCCCGCCAATACTCGTCGGTAACGGCCCAACTAGAGCGTTGAAACTGAAATCAAATACGGTTACATTTTTCAACCGTCCGATCTGAGACGGTAAACAAGAATTAAACCCATTGTTCATGAAGATGATCTCTTCAAGGTTCCTCATGTCTCCCAAACTCGTCGGAATACAACCGTGGAAATTATTGTTAGCCACAACGATGACAGAAACCGGAGAATCTCCCAGATTATCTGGTAACTCGAACCGGAACCGGTTATGGTTGATGAAAATAGCATCTAGATCTTTGCTGAAGAGCTCTCTAGGCACAGGCCCTTCGAACTCGTTAAACCGTAGATCCAGAAACTTCAACGACGGTAACTGGAGGACAGCAGCAGGGAAGGGTCCGGCGAACCGGTTATTGCTGAGATCAAGCTCGAATAGAAGCTTAAGGCGATTAAACCGATGCGGTACGGTTCCACAAAACCGGTTTGAATTAACATGAAACAAAGCGAGATCTGTTAACAAACCAAGCTCCTGAGGCAAGTAGCCAGCAATGTCGGCGTGATTGAGATCTATTCCGGCGACGGTACGGATCCGAGGATTATCAAGTGCGGGAGCACAGTAAACTCCGGTGTAACTACAAACATTAGAGGCGACCCAGTTGGTGGTGAAATTGTTTGGATCAGAGAGAATGGCTTGTTTCCAAGCTTGAAGAGCTATGTAAGCATTTCGAAGTCGAGGATTCTCAAAAACTAGAGAAGGATCGACGACGACATTCTCACCACGGTCGCCGAACTGGTCACGGTAGTAGAGAAGTTGACGTTGTGTGATTAGGCGAACGTCGTTATCGGAGAGATCGCCATTGGAAGTGAACTGATGAGAATGAGTGAGGGCAGCGAAGAAGAAAGAGGCGAAGAGAATAATAACATAGATCTGAGCCATCTTCTTCATCTTCATTGATGCTCCGCACTAGAACAAGACATCTGAGTGTAGAATGGCAAGTAGTGGAAGAAGAAGAATAGTAAAATAGGAAATAAAAACAGAGTTAAATTTTGCAGTGAAGAAGTAATGGAATGTGAAGAGGGAATTATAAGCGAGAGAGAGACAGGCATATAAATGCACAGCTCAGCCCTACTCAAATACTCTCTTCGAATGAATAATAATTAATTAATTGATGTGTCCATTTAATCACCTAACAAAATCTAAGATCGACTTTTTTCTTTACCTTTTTCAACTAATCACATGACTGATTACATATACGTTACAAATTAAACAATTACTTCTTTTTATTATAAATTTTGGTCAACACTATCACTATGCTTGGATTAAAGAAGACAATTTACACTTCTCTAGCCATTAGGTAGTTAATTATTACACTTGCTAATATCGGAATACATTTTCTTTCTAGTGATGTTTTTGGTAAAGACTTGTTAGTTATTTGCAGAAAGTTATAATGATGAGGCGATCACTTATGTTGCTAACACACAATGTCGACTATTAATTTCATTGTACATTTACTTAACTGTTGTTAAGGTAAAATGAAAAGTTGTTGAGATTTGTAAATTAGAGCAATAATGTGAAACAGTAAGTTAAGTCGTGTATAGAAGTTGAAAGTCGAGAGTCACGTGCATTAAGTTTATTTTGAGGTGTCCCATGTCCAACTAAGACTATATAAATAAAGTTCAACAATTAACTGTTGTTATGTCGGAATAGTCTTAAAACCACCATGACCCACATATTTATTCAACTTTCACATTTTTTACTCGACTTAGATAAAATATGAAACAATAGTGGATTTTGTTTACCCGATCGATATTATTGCCATTGTCCGTGCATTCCCTTTATATATATATATATATATATATAAGTTAGCGATCTGCCCTTCGACAGGAATTCGAATGCAAGAATGAAAAAAATATGAGAAATTTATATACTATAAAACATATATATTTTCGTCAAGGACCAACATCTTGACATATATGTTATAAGCTCTCTACTTTTTTGACATCATAGATTTTTCAACACTGCAAAAGCTTTGTAATTACATATTGAGAGTTTCATCTACCTTTCAATCGGAAAAAAATAGACAATACGTTTCCATATAAATTTGGCAAAAATTTGAGAATGTAAGATTTTTTGGTGATAATGCGAAGTTTGAACTACCAAATGATCTATTTAAAAGAAGAAAAAAAGAGAGAAGTCACAATTTGTTGATTAAAGAGAATATAATTTTTTTTGGTTGAAGATTTGAAGACTATTTAGTTGATACAATTTATCATTAATTAGGGTAATTCAATAATGTTTTCATTAAGTATGTAACTATTTTCTTACACATATTGAATGGGGGATATGAAAAGACATTATTGACATCTGCATAAACAAAAAGTATGATGGTAATTAAAATACATTTAAACATATTACAATATTTAACCATTGTAAATGAGAATTTTGACTCATTAGAAATTTCATATTTAGTATATGTGATGCTCATGTTAATATTAAAATACCCGTCGTCACTGTATTCGTAGTTAGTCTACATAGTTTAATAAATTTAATTTGATATCAAATCCCATAATAATTTTTTAGAGAATTTGATTTTGATAGTTTTTATTTAGTTTTTCATAAATTAAATGAGTTTAATGCAAAAATCCACTACATCTTCTTTAATTTGTAAATTAAAATAAATTTAATAATTTTTTCTCTTATTTGTTGTCTACGAATTTAGATTTAAATTATTATATCTCTATAAATTCACCAATTGTTAGACATATTTGTTTTAATTTTAGTTTGTTGTATGATATAAAATTATATTGACGTATATAGAGAATATATAATTTTTTTTCTGTAATTATGGTGATTATATAATTTTTTAAATTCATATATATGTTTTTTATTTTTCTTAATTATGGTGTTATATTTTAATTACAAAATTATAAGAGATATGTTTTCATATTAATATTTATAATTGTGATACTAATTTTAATTTTAAAATAAAATTAGTATATGTATCCATTAAATTGTAGTTTAACATATATAAATGGTTGTTAATTATGGTTTAGAAAATAAAAATTTGTTTAGAGGTGAGTAATGATTTGCCACTCTAAAAAGAGAGCAAGATTTAACTTTATATATAGATATAGAAATTTAATACACATGTCATCTACATATATAAATGTAATCCACATGTCATCTACTTTATCAAAATATTTTTGGATACATGAACATAATAATACATTTACTTTAATCAGAATTTGGTTTTTGTTTTTTTAAAGTGAAATTGAACCAAATGACAACAAAAAAAATCAGAAATTGGCGGAATGACAATAACAAAAATACTAGGGCATTGTTTCCTGAATATTCCCATTATAACCCTATATAGTACGTAACAATACAATATCTTCGAAATATCTGCTGCATGCTATTCTTCTCACACAGTAGAAGATTGGACGGAGAAGTTATCATGTTATAGTTTTCTTGCATGCTTAAAAAAGTACAAAACCTTTTACATCTATGAAATATACATAAAATGATTATTTATCTTCTTCTTCTTTTTAACTTCGGCTCGATCTGCATTATTTCCCATCGCAACAGCTGGTGGTTTTGATATGCCGTTGCCGTCAGGTATTTCTCAACCTTGTGTGTTACTCTCCGCTTACCTTAAGATTCATGCAATCTTCCATAAGATAATTTCTATTCTAGATAACAACCATATCTTTTCAAACAGAAATTCCTCATCCCATTTTTTGTTTCCTACAAATCGTGGAGAGTGCTAAGCTTTCTTATTACTGTTTCTGTTTTGAGTTTTTGGGTCTGGTTTCAAGCTTCTCCTAACACTTATACGGTACTTTCACCTAATTAATCTGTTGCTGTCTCCATTGTTCTTTCAAATATGTGATTTTAATATTCAACTTTTCATTTCTTCTGCTTATCGGGTTTCAAATTAGAGTTTTTTAAAAACGAGTTAGATATGTGGTTACTTACTTAGTACATCACTTATTCGAATGATTCTTGACTGCTGGGATTGTATAGCTACTAAGATCAATGTTAATGTGATTGCTGTTAGAATTTGAGATTAAAGAAGAAAGATTGGTGAAAATCTGAACACATTTGAGCAGAGTTTTGCGTAAATGGAAAAGAGAAAGAAAGAGATGAAGAACAGATTTTAATGGAATGATTTCTGTCTGTTACAACATTACTACAAGAAGATACTATGTTTACAACACCAACTTGCGTCCCTAATTCGTTGTAAACTCTCTGTTTACAACGAATTAGGGACGAACAGTGTTTCCTCGTAAACTGATCGTCGTAATAAGACTTTCCTTGTAAAAGCGTTGGTAATTTTGCAAGCACGTGTTTTCGTTGTAATTACGTCGTAATACATTCGTTGTAAATCTTACAAGCATCGTTGTAAAGTCGTTGTAAAGCAAACGATATAAATTCGTTGTAACGTTTACAACGATTTGACAAGGATTATTTTACAATGAATTAGAGAGGATTATTTTACAACGAATTAGAGAGGATTATTTTACAACGAATTAGAGAGGATTACTTTACAACGAATTAGAGAGGATTAGTTTTACAACGAATTAAGGACGATATGTTTACAAGTAAATCGTGACGAAATATTTTACAACTAAATAGGGACGAAACAACTTACAAGTAAATAAAGACGAAAGTGGATAATTTTTTTTTTTAAAATAATTTAATTAAATTTTTTTGTCTAAATTAAAATTTTAGAATTGTTTTAAATTTAAAATTTAATT
>OVBA01004311.1:0-23968 GCA_900406435.1 Lepidium aucheri | reverse complement strand
AGCCGACCCACATACTAGATCTCTCCTCTGTGGATCAAACCATCACTCACACAGCACTTGGTCTCCGATTCCTTTGGCGTTAGCCTTAGGTCACAGCCCAAATCAGATCTCTCTTGATCAGGGAGAGATCAGCATTAAGCCTAGCCATGTGAGAAGAGATCTGAGTTAGATCATTGTTCGCACGGCGAGTCAATCGGTGGATTCACCTCCAATCTCCCTATCCTCGAGATCCACAAGGATCTACTCACACCTCATGGGTTGAGAGCGGAGGATCAAGGGAGATCTCATTTGCATAAATATGAAGAACATAAAAGTAAAGAGCAGAAAGTAAAGATAAAGATCAAACTAAATTCATTCCATCAAAGCTTAAGCATAAACATAAAAGTACCTTAAACAAACATAAATGAAAGCAACAACGAAATAGAGAGAGTTTTTCAGCTAAACATCAGATAAAAATGATAAGATAGTGATTAAGGGGTGTTTATAGGGTCATTTACATAACCCTAATGGTCAAACCGACCTAAGTCGGTCAACTAGAAATCTTGCCCTTGGAGTTCTTGCGCGAGCTTGGGCACCGAGGAGTGGTTCTGGTGTTCATCCTCGGGGATTGAGGCTGAGAGAATGGTCCGAGTGTAATGGATTTGTCTTCCCTCACAGCACGTAGGTTAAGGCTGGTGACTGAGGTATCCTTTCCCGAGCGTTCCGAGCAGTCCTCGCCCTACGATCCATGAGGTAGCGATCCGAGTTTACACAACTTCTTTCGCCTAGCAGCTGATCCAATTATCCTTGGCTCCATTTTTAGCTCCTTTTTGCTCTGTTTCCTAGAATAAACTCCAAACTTCAAATGCAAATGCAAAGAAAGCAAAATAAACCTAAGTAATTGGAAAATCTATCTAAATGGATGCAAAACTACATAAAATAAGACTCTAAAACCATCAAAAATCACACACATCAGTTGTTCCAAATCTCATGCGTTCTATGGTGGCGTCTTTGGTTCTCGCCCACAAAGTCGGCAAGACGCTTTCTCCGGGAACCTTCCTCCAACTTTTCTCTCTCTGGGGAGCCAGAGCTCGCTCGATTTTCTATGATTACGCTTGCCCAGGGGTTAAGTTTCTAGAGGGCCTTCCTTATTGTCAGAATGGATGGGTCAAGAAATCCTTCGACTTTAACCTTTGCCGAGAGTCGGTCATGGATTTTCCTCGTGGCCAAGTGCTTGATTCTGATTGCTCAGTTTGCGGTCTGATTTTTAGTGTGTGGAGATTTCTTCGTGCCTCCCCCTTTTTTTTTTTTACTTATCTTCCTGATTTTTTATTTTCAGCTTGCCACGAGCCGGTACTAGAGGTTGGACAGTTATCCACGCTAGTTAGGAAGTTCAAGCGAGCTAAATGCCATTGGAATTCATTTACTCTGGAAAGAGTTCGCCGCGCTTTCTTCCCTGTTATCCCTCTTCTTGAGTGCCCAGTGGCCAGGTCTCCTTCATTTCATCGTTTAGGTCTCGTCGAGTCCTCTTCTCGTGATGGTCAGTTTTTCTCATTGTTCACTGTTATGTCGTTGTCCATCTCTCTTTTCTAGTGGTGTTACATTTCCCATATCTTTGGTGGCCCCGGTTTAGGTTCTCGACATTGCTCTGAAGCTTCTGTTTGTGCTGACACCCCGAGTCATCGATGGGGTGGCAGATCTTTTGGATCCCTTGCCCAAGACGTTGATGTCCCTCTTGATACCGCATGATCCGTTCTGGAGATGGAGCCCACCATCGTCTGGAAGAGAGGCAAGGAGCCCTGCTCGGGCAGAGATGTTTGTCCACGCCCCTCACTGACTGAGGAGGAGCACCCTCCAAAGTAGGCTCGTGATGCTTCGAGAACGTCCTCAGGTAATCCCCGTCATTCCTGGTCCTTCAACCATACCTGTGATCATCCTATTATTGAGAATCCACAGTAGTTGTCTGAGCTTCTTCATTGCCTAACTTCGCGAGGCCGAATTCTTCTTCCTTTGAACCACATGGTGTCTAAAGACGCTTACATTGAGCTCACCGGTGCTTTTGGGACGGTATTTATACTTTACTAGCGCTTTATATATATATTTTTATCGCTTTTGTCAAGGTTATGACTGTCTTTTTTTTAGTTTATGGCTGCAATCAACATGACGTTTGGCGGTTTTGAGTCTGGTTCCTTGATTAGTGCAACTTCAAACATTGCAGGCCCATCTTCAAATGCCCAGGCTGACTCAATCAAGATTTTGAATGACGCAGTGATTGCTTGTGATACGGAGATCGCTGAACTTTGGGCTGAGGTGGATGAATCAAGGAGGCGGTTAGCTTCTACTCGCCAAGAAGCCGACTATTGTACAAAGACTCTTTGTTTTGAGCATCACCAATGGAGGAACTTCCGTGATAGGGCCATTACTCGTGCTGTTCGTAAAAAATCCGCATCTCTGAGGAGGCGATACAAGGACCATCTGGTTGAAGTCTGTGGTAAGTTCAAGCGTTTAAGGAGGCATTCAGATTATTGGGTTATGAAGTCTCGAGCTGACATCAGTCTTCAGTTAGTGAACGAGATGAAGTCTGGTGTTCTTACCCTTGATGACTTCTCTCTCGCTACCGAGAAGGACCGTCTTGCTTTGGAAGACTACAAGGATGATGCTGAGGATGAGTCCGATCTTAGCTCAGGGCGTCAATGTTTTCTTTCTGACTCGGAGGATGATGCTAATACCGAGGTCGGTTGTGAGCCTGCTACTGCTCCTGATGGCAGCCCGAGTTTGTCAACGGATTAATAATTTCCATTTCTTTCATTATTTTGACTCTTTTGTTGTTATGCGTTTAGATTCTTGGCATGTTTTTATGAACCTTTGGATTTGGTGGTTCCTTTGGTTTCTGGATATTTATCTTTCTTCTTGAAGCTTGCTTTTAAATTTATTTTTAGACTGGCCAGTTGTTTAAAAGGGATTGTTTCATCTTTTTCTATGAAACTTTCTTTATTTATCGATCCTACTCATCGTTAGCGCTTTATCCCGCTTTGACGAGTTAAGAATTGGGTGCAGATCTTTTGCTGCATCGTTTCTTTTTACTTTCTTCTTTTTTATTTGCGAGCCCGTATTTTGTTTTGCTAAGCGAGCCCGTCATGATAAGCAGGCTGGTCATTCTTCTTCGTTTGCCCCAAGTTCAGATGCCTCTGACGTCAATCGCCATCTGATTGATAATTCGGCTGAACTTCTTGCCCTCCTGCACACCAACGAGGTCTCCTTTTTCCCGGTCTCTGTTTTGCCGTTACAAGATCTCGAAGGTGGTAAACCCCGTCTTTTTGCACGCTTGAAATTTAATAAGATCCTTCCCAGTTTGCTCCTAATTTCCCGGTGTTTAGTTTCCTCGTGTTTTTGAATACCTTCCTTGAAACTAAATCTCCTTCCTTGAGCATGCGGGTTTTTATCCTTGAATTGTAGGATTTAGTTAAGATGCGCTGATAATTTTTGGTTGTCAGCACCGCCTGATCTCGTATTCCGTCTATTGTATCAACGTGGTCCTCTAGGAGCTCATTGTTGATGGATCCGTTCTCCATTTTCGCTTCTCTTTGCAGACTTGGAACATTGAACTCGGCTGGTGCCATTGCCTCGATCCCATATGCTTAGGAAAATGGGCTTTCCTTTGTGGCTCTCCAAGGGGTTGTTCGGTACGCCCAGAGCACCAATTGTAGTTCCTCTGACCAAAGGGATTTCTTGGCATTTAATTTCTTTTTAAGGTTCGAGAGGATCATTTTGTTTGTGGTCTTTGCTTGTCCATTACCTTGCGGATAATGTGGTGTTGACGACGTCAGCTTAATTTGCAGTCCTTGGCAGAGCTCCTGTACTTGTTGTGATATGAAGTTCGTGCTGTTATATGTCACTACCTCATGCGAGACTCCAAATCTGTAGACGATATTCTTCCTGATGAATTCTCGGACCTGAGATCCCGTTATCTGCTGGTATGTTTCTGCCTAGACTCACTTAGTGAAATAGTCGGTTGCGATGAGAATAAAATGGAATCATCTTTTCCTTGATGCATAAAAGGGTATGGAATCAGTATCTGTCCAATCTTTTGCTTGGAATGTGTATAGACAGTGTGTGTTGTTTACACTTCTCACATCTTTTTGCATAGTCCTCAATGTCCTTTACCATCGTCGGCTAGTAGTAGTCCTGCCTTTTTACTTTAAATGCTAGCGTTCATCCTCCAGAGTGGTTCCCGCAGACTCCGAGGTGTACCTCAGCGAGGACTGTGGTGGCTTCTTCATTAGTTGTACACAACAGGCAAGGTCCGGATACGCTTTTTTTATAGAGGTGCTCGTTTATGATGCAGAACAGCGCACTTTGAGTTTTCAGTTTCCTGGCTTCCCACTTGTCCTGAGGAGTTACTACATCTGATATGTATTGCCTGATGGGAAGCCACCAATCTGGAGCCTATGTGATTCTACCATCATGCATTGAATGGTCATCAGTTTCCTTTCGACTTAGAGTCAGGATAGCTGCGGTTACCTTGATGCTCAGTTTTTCCAGGTACTCGACCAGGATAACACGTTTGACGAGTGGTTCTGATGTTGATGCAAGTGCTGCCAAAATTAGAGTCAGGATAGCTACGGTTACCTTGATGCTCAGTTTTTCCAGGTACTCGACCGGGATAACACGTTTGACGAGTGGTTCTGATGTTGATGCAAGTGCTGCCAAGGCATATGCCGCCGTGTTTTCTGTTCGTGGTATCCTTTCGAGCTCGAACTTTTCAAATTGTGAGACCGTTTCCCGGACAAGTTCTAGGAACACATTCATTCTTGTATCCTTTGCTTCATATTCCCCATGGTATTGGTTGGTTATCAGTTGGGCGTCGCTGTAAGCTTTTAGGTGTTTTACGCCTAATCCTGCTGTAATCCGTAGACCGGTGAGTAGGGTTTGTACAGGCTTTGTTATTCGATGCTTGGTAGCCGAGGCGGCAGGAATGCTCAATGAGTTTGCAACTGAGCAAGGTTAGTTGTGAGCTAAATCCTGATCCATTACGGGATGATGACCCATCGACGTGAACTGTCCACTACTCTTGATCTATCTCCATCTCGCTGGACCCTCTGTTAACTTCGACAATGAAGTCACCTAATACTTGCGATTTCATGCTGGTTTGAGGTCGATATTCCATGTCATATTTGCTGAGCTCGATTGCTCACTTAGCGAGCCGTCCTAATTGGCTTTGACTGTGTAGGGTAGTCCGCCATGGCTGGTTTTTACCACCATGGTGTGGGATTGGAAATATGGATGGAGTTTTTGTGCAGCTGTCACTAGTGCAAAAGCTAACTTCTCCATTATTGGGTATCGTTCCTCGGACCCAATTAGGGACTTGCTTATGTAGTATATTGGACATTGTACGTTTGCCTCTAAGCAGACCAAAACACGCTTACCACTGCTGATGTGATTGCGAGGTAAAGATAGATTTCCTCTCCGTGTTCAAGTTTTGCTAAAACTGGTGGTGTCGCCAGGTAGGTTTTTGGTTTTACGAAGGCTTCTTGACACCTGTCATCCCAGACAAACTTCTTGATGTCTTTAAGTAATTTAAAGAATGGTAGGCTATTGTCACTTAGCGTGATATAAAACCATTCAGGACAGCTATTCTCCCGCTTAGTTGCTGGACCTCCTTTTTTGACCTCGGTGGCCTCATATCTATTAGCGCGTTTGTCTGGTGTGGATTTGCCTCGATTCCCCTCTTCGTGACGAGGTATCCTAAAAATTCCCCGGATAACACCCAAAAGGTGCATTTAGCTGGGTTCAATTTCATCCCAAATTTATTCAGAATGTCAAAGCAACAACGTAGTTGTCCAACGTGGTCTGCTGTGTTTACCGATTTAACTAGCATACCATCGATGTATACCTCCATGGTGTTTCCTAGTTCCTCTGCGAACATAAGGTTTACCAAGCATTGGTAAGTTGCACCAACATTCTTGAGTCCGAATAGCATTACTCGATAGCAGTATGTCCTGCGTTTCATGATGAAGGAAGTCATCTTTTTGTCATCTGGATGCATGAATATTTAGGTATACACCGAGAAAGCGTCCATGAAGGACAATAGCTGATGGCCAACAATTGATTTTATTACCCTCTCCATCTGAGAGAACGGGTAACTATCCTTCGGGCATGCCTTGTTCAGATCTATGAAATCCATGCACATGCGCCATTTCCATTCTTCTTGCGGACTACCACGGGATTTGCTAGCAAGTTAAGGTATTTGACCTCCCTGATTGATCCTAATTTCAGTAACCTCTCTACCTCATTGCGAACTGCTTTTGCCTTATTTGGGCTGAGCTTTCTCCATTTTTATTTTACGGGCTTATAGGTCCAGTCGATATTCAGTTGGTGAGTTGTCACAGTCGGGCTGATTGCAATCATATCCTGAGATGTCCTGGCAAAAATTGTCATATTTTCTTTAAGGAACATCTCAAGTTCTTGCCGTATCTTGGAGTCGAGATCGGCTCCAACGCAGATTTCCTTGTCAGGATGCTTGGGGTCTCATGCTATTTTGATTGTTCTTATTTCTTATGGATTTTGATTGGCGAGGTCTTTTGTTGCTCGCTTAGCGCCTTCTCGCACCTCCGTTAGTTGTTACAAGGTTTCGTCCTGGGTTCATTTGAAATTTTTCTAGTAACATCATCGTGACACAGCCTGACTACTGTATATCACCCCTCTGGTTTTCCATCAGGAATTTTATACGATAATGGTATGTTGATGCGACCGCTTTCGTTACGTAGAGCCAGGGTCTCCCCAAGATTGCGTTAAAGGGAGCCGGTCGATCATTTACCACAAAGTTCATGACTTTTCGAACTCCTGATGCTCTGACTGGGAGTTGGATTGTTCTCATCGTTGTCGCGGTGTCGCCTGAGAATCATGTGAGGATTGTATTTTCTCCCACGAGCCTTGTTGTCTAGCAATCCCATTTTCTTAAATGCATCGTAGAATATGAGGTCCACAGAGCTTCCAGTGTCTACAAGCATTCTTGCTAATTCAACTCCTCCGACATTGAGCTCAACTATGAGTGCATCATCGTGAGGCTTGTCGAGATGAGCTGTCTCACTCTCCCAAAATGTTATTACTGGGCTGCCATCATCTTTCTTTATCCTCGTGCTCAAGGACCGCGTTTCCGCCTTAAATTGATGAGCCTTGATTGAATTCACGGAGTCTGCGCATAAGTTTGATCCGTCGATTATGACATTAACTCGATGCTTGGGGTATTGCTTGCTTTCGCCACCTTTCACTGTTTACTCTTCTCCGATCGGACTCCTATCTTCCTTTCGAGGCTCCTCTCGGTTCCTCCATACTTTCCTCATTCCTTCTTTCCATTTTCCCTTTTCCTTAAACCACTGCACCACTTTGCATTCTTCTAAAGTGTGACCGTTTGTCTGATGGTAATCGCAGAACTTTGACATATCAAGGTGCATCTTGTTTTTGAATTTTCCGACCGCGAACGAATGGCGACCAGCAATGGACTTTTCGCTTTGCTACCTACTGTTACTCTGGAGTTTGCTCGGGGCTGGCTGCGTTTTTGTCAATTCCATTCTCTTGAATCACTTTTTGGACTTTCGGTGCATTTTAGTCCGAACTTCCGTTCTTCCCAGTTGATGAAGTTTGCTGCTCTATGGAGCGTCATCCAGCGAGCTCGGTGGTCGAACTGTCAGATCTTGGCTAAAGGCTGAGGCTTGTTACACCCCTCTTTTTAGTGCGGTCAGGGCCATGTCGAAGGTGACATTGATGCTTCTGGATTTCATTTTTTTGAAGTGCGTTATATAATCGCGCAAGGGTTCAAACTTCATCTGGGTAAGGTTGAGCAGATTAGCGATCGTGGTCCTATTCTCTATGAAGATTGAATAGTGCTTAGGAACACTTCTGCCAACTACTTGAAGTTGTTGATAGATTCTTTTGGTAGCGTGGAGAACCAATCTAGTGCGGGTCTGACCAGATTTTCAGAGAAAATTCTGCAGAACCCCGCGTCCCTTTCCTCCTCTCGAGGTGAGCCCTCTCGCCTGCTAGCCCGATCGATTTGAGATGGGCTATGGGATCAGAATTTCCTGCGTACTGTGGGAACTTGATCTTCTCGATGTCACGAATTTGCATGACAGAATTTCGTCTCATGAAAGGGGTGTGTCGTGTTTGTTTTATTACGCACTAGATTTCTAGTTCTGTTGATACAGCTTGATGCAATTCTGAGCACATGATAGCATACTCATACTACGTCTTTGTCATCATTTGTTTAAGTTCTTCAATCTCTAGCGCATTCCCCAAACGTCGAGCGGCTAGGGGCTCCTGCTCTAGTGACATTACTCGTATTTCATTTCGTATTCCTTGGCACATGGCTTCCGCACGAGCTAGCCTTTCTCTTAATCCTTGCAGCTCGCTGTTACGGCTTAAAGAGTTATCCTATGTCTCATTTAAGATTCCGACTCGCTGTCACGTTCTTGAATTATGGGGTCTGTCCATACTACTTTGCCATTTCTTTCTTTTGTTACGTGTGCTCGTGATCCTCATAGGATTCCGTTTTGTGGATTTGTTTCTTCCAGGACGGTTTCTCATTTATTCGCATCCTCGGTTTTGAGAACTATTGTTTGGAGTTCCGAGAGCTGCCTCCTAAATTCAACTTCCTGATGTTGGATGCGAGCTTGCAATTCTTGATTTTGAAGCTCGCTTTGCTGGGCTTGTTCTGCGGTAACGCTTGCTATTGCCCAAAGTTCGGTTATTGTGCATGACCATTGTTGGTATGTTGTCGCCTCTGGTATTGTTGCTGGGGCGATTCTGCAAGTCCCATAAGTCGCATCCAACCCTTCTTGCTCTTAGACCGAATTGCTAGCATAGTGCATTGTTGGGCCGGAGTCTCTCATTGTCAGTGGATTAGCTTTTTCACGATTGATCTAAGGATTCCATAGCTTTTCGTTTGAAACCCACATAGACGGCGCCAATTTGTTTTTCCTTTAGATTGTTACAAATAAGATTACGGTTTTCGAGAGTGAACTCTTAATTACTAGTCTTTCTTTTCCTAGAATCGTGTGCCTTTTGTTCTTCACCTCGTCTTCTTTTATACTCTCTTAATCCACTCTTTATCATTAATGTAATGAGCTGCTATTTCCATTAACGACCCTATTAATTTCACTTTAATTTAGTCAGTCTGTCAATATCGCTTAATAGAATCTATTATCATAAATGTCAACTGAGCTCGTATGTCCGTTAATCTCGCTATTAGTGAGCTCGAACCGGTCTCAACTTTATTGGGTTTGTTTTTCGTTATGGGCCCTCCCATGATGGGCCAATCCTATTTGGGTATCACCATGCTTAAAGTAGTTTTGTTAAAAAAATTATATAAAATTCAAATTTAATATAGATTTAATAGAAAAAATAACTAAATTTCAATAAAAACATATCGGTTAAAAAAGTAGTTATTGATTCGACTCCGGTTAGGGAATGAATTTTATTTCCCTGGTACATAGATATAGGAAACTTGGTGTTTTGTCAGGTTCGATTAATCTTATTCGGGGTTTTACTTATTTTAGTTTAAGACATATTCTTATTTTTTTAATAGTGTTTGTACGGTATAAGTCAAGTACGGGCTCGGCTAGTTTTATATAAAAATTCAAAACTAAAAATATTTAATAAAAAACTAAAATTTTATACCGGTTTGGGTTCAATTTTTTAAATACAAGGATTTATGATTCATTGGGATATATTCTCGAGTTTGTTTTGGGTTCAATTTCTTGGTAGGCTAACGATTCACATCAAAAGAGGAATTAGTCTCACCATTCTTAACCATCAAATCAGTGATCCTTACATCATTCTCACCGTCACCAATCAGTTTTCATCAATTCCCATCTTCCTCTGCCACTTCCCCACCGTTCAAATGAGTTTCAGTTCCATATCCCAATCATTTTTAGTCGATTTGCTTTGTACTTTGGCTTAAATCCCCTTGAGTTGAAGAGAAAAGAGGAAGTAAAGAGAGGAGGAAGATGGGAAAAAAATGAGAAAGAGAAGAGAAAAAGGAAGAGAGAGAAGAAGAAAGGGGACAAAGAAAATAGGGGTAATATGAGCCTAAAATGTGTCAAAAAAAGCTATCAAATATAGGTAGGGGAGATGGTTAATTTGCCATTTTAAAGAGGGCATTGATCCAAATTTCTGTTTAACTTTATACATATGAACTTGCAGATGAGATACATATGGTTTTTCACCCAATACCAATCATAATTGGTGTAACATATTATATATTGGTATGATGTGAATTAATAGACATTCCGTAATCATTTAAGACTTTAGGTATGAATTTAACCAGCATTATCAATTAATCAAGTACATTCACAAACTTTAGGTTGTAAATCGATAACAAGAATATATTATGGTTGATCAGTCCATAATATCTCTTTGTATATGTACCAGACAAGTGCTTAGCTGGTGACAGTTATTTTGATCTTCCCTTCTTAACAAATATCAAATTATTCAAAAGAATCTTTTGGTTCCTCAATGAATACCTAGATATAATTTTTATTTTTTCAAATCATTCTTTAAACCGGAAATGGCTTAACCGGCTATGTCAAACATCAATGAGGTTTTCATGATTTATAAAATCTATTTAAAAATTATTTTGAGGGGAAGCATACTAAACTTAATGTTTTACTTAGATTAGAGTGAAAATATCTAATTCTCTCCCTCGAGATGATAAGACTAGGTTTATCTATCTCAAATGTAATCTCACTTTAAAGTTATAAGGAGTATTCATAAACTTTAGATAAATAAATGAAATCATAATCAAATAAAAAATTTAGTGAATAATTAAAAAAATAAACAATGCTAAACCATCAAATTTATCAAATAAACATAAACCCTAAACAAAATATAAACATGTCTCAATAAACAGAGAATCATAAGTGATAAAAGAAACAACAAATATTGATTAAAACCAACATACCAATGGTTTTACCAAACCAGATAGATTATGAGTAATATATGATGAAACTAAATATATGAAAACAAAACGATTAAATTCATTCAAATCTAATGGCAAATATATAATTTACAAAGTGTGGATATAATAAACAAAACATGAAAAGACAGCCGAGGACATGTGGTCTAGTGGTAGTGGCCACTTTACAAATCCTTAGGCACCCGGGTTCGAGTTTTCTCAGGTGCAAAGAGAAAGAAGAAAGAAGTTTTAGAATTTGGGCTTTGGCTATGGATCGGGCCTTGTCGATCCAACTATAGTGAAATTGACAAAATAAAAAAAAAACATGAAAAGACATAAATGATTGCAACCAATATAATTTAGTACTATGTTAACACGAACGATAATAACAGATTGATTACTATTTACTATCAATGACACCATCAAATTAGACATATATACAAGACTGTTTCAAATCTGGGAATACAATGCTTATGTCGTAGTTTATCATCCCTTCATGCGGAATTTGAGGCTCTTTTATGGGTCATGGTCTGTCTTAGCTCTCTCCAAGTTCCGGAAATGGAGTTTTTAGTAGATTGTTCAGAATTGGTGATAATGGTGGAGGACCCGTCAGCCTAGCCTGCATTTCTACCATATCTTACCGATTACTCTCGCCTCAAAAGTTGTTTTACGATGGTCTCGTTAACCTTATTTCCGCGTGATCTGAACTACAAGGTGGATTCCCTTGCTCGTCTGAGTTCGGAGGCTCTCTCGGTGCTTAACTATGGTGGTAACGTCCTAACCTTTTGGAAGCGTTTATGATAATGTTTCTATTCTTTATAGTTAAGTTGATTAAAAAAAAAGACATATATACAAGACGGATCATCAGGTTCAATTGGTATTATTGTCAAACAATTAATTGTTGACCAATAATCTAACCAAAACAGATAAGTTATTATGCAGATGAGTTGATTGTTAAAAATTATACTAATTTTTGTTAAACCAAAATAATATGCCGATTTAAAACAATTGTTATATGAAAGAAAATTGGTTATGATCTAAGCCAACTTTGTAATATTATATCGATTCTTAAGATATCATATAAACCATTTATCATATTATAACTATGAATCAAGTCAAACAAATTTAAACATGAATTGATTTTTAATTTGAAGAATAACAAATTGAAACCAAAAATAATAGATCTCATGATTATAAAAACATATACGTACTTGGATTTGTAAAAAGATTTTCCAGATTTGCGGCTAGGATTTGCTTAGATGGAGACTTTCTAGATTTTCAGTTAGGCTTTCTAGATTTTCATCTTTGAATGGAAAACTGGATTTGCATAAAGGTACGTCGTTCCAAGATTGTCACAATAGATGACTGGAGACATGGGTAACTGGATCTGCAATTCTGTTAGAAGAGAGCATATCCAAGTTACCTCAGATGTTGTGGCTGCGACAGCTCTATATTCGGCCTCCGTAGATGATCTAGCAACTCCACTTTGCTTCTTTGATGACCATGAAACCGGTGTGCTACCAAGATAGACAATATATGCTGTTGTGGAAACATAATCATGAGGATCACCTGTCCAATCTGCGTCTGAAAAAGCATGTAGTGTAGGAGTGTAGTTCGACTTAATAAATATGTCATGTGTTGTAGTGCCGGCGAGATATCGAAGAACTCGTTTGACAGCTTGCCAATGAAGATCAGTAGGACAATACATGAACTGAGACAATTTGTTAACAGCATAACAAATGTCAGGTCGAGTAAAAGATAAGTATTGCAAGCTGCCAACAATTACTCTATACTCCCGTGCATCCAACAAAGGAGTTCCCGAAGTGAGTGATAATTTCGGTGTAGTTGCGAGAGGGGTGGAGACTGGTTTGACATCATCCATATTGGTCTTATGTAACAAGTCAATAATATACTTAGGTTGCATAAGATGCATCCCATGGCGTGTTCGAGTGACCTCTACCCCAAGGAAGTAACTCAAGTCGCCCATGTCTTTGAGTGAGAATTATTTACCAAGAGTATCTAGTAACGTGCGGACGAGTTTGGAGCTACTTCGTGTGAAAATTATGTCGTCGACATACACTAGTACATATGCGAGGTCTGGGCCATTCATGTAAACGAATACAGAGGTGTCGGCCAAGGAGTTTTTGAAACCAATTCGAAGCAAGAAATTTCGTAGTTCTCCATACCATGCGCAAGGTGCTTGCTTAAGTCCATGTAGTGCTTTCCGCAGACGACACACATAGTCTGGATGTTCCTTATCAACAAATCCGGGTGGCTGGGAAACATAGACCTCATCAGTAAGATGACCCTGCAAGAAGGCGTTGTTAATATCAATTTGCTTGATATCCTAGTTTCTTCTCACGGCAATTTCCAGCACCAGTCTAACAGTCGATGTTTTGACAACAGGGCTGAATGTCTCAGAGTAGTCCTTGCCATACTTTTGGTTGAATCCTCGTGCTACTAATCTTGCCTTGTAGCGCTCGATTTGATCGTTTTCTTGATACTTGAGAGTATATATCCACTTTGTCGGTATGACATTCTGATGTGGTTGAGCTGGAACAAGATCATATGTATGATTACGAAGGACATCGGAGTGTTCTGTTGCCATGGTGTTGCACAAATTTGAATCCTTGAGAGCCTGTCGAAGTGTCTTTGGTTCTCGTTGTTTATGCTTCATCGTTATCGCTGAGAGATTCAGCTTTACCTTTGGTTTTGTAATTTTGTTCTTTGCCCTTGTTCTCATAGGATGATTATTCTGAACTGGTGATGGTGTTTCTGCTTCTTGAGTTGCTTCAGGTGACAGTGAATTCGTTGATGCAGGTTGCGGTGTTGCTGAGGAAGATACAGGAGACGAAGCTGGGCTTGTAGAAGATGGGCTGGAAGTTGAATTGTGGCCCAGATTTTCAGCAATAGGTTGTGGGCTTGGTTCAGTTCTATGGCCCATATTGTTCATATGTAGCGATGCTTCTAACGGTTGCTGTGAAGTCGATTCCGACTGCGAGACAGGTGGAGAAGCTGATCACGGTTGTGATTGCTCCGGCGGTGAAAGGAGGTCGAGTTGTATACGTGGCGGAAGAGGCACGGTGGTGGCTGTGTGTGGGTTTGTGGTGGCTGATTCATCAAGCTCTGTTTTAGTTGCTGTGTTTCGCTGGGAAATTTCGAACGGGAAACACGATTCAACGAATTGAACATGGCGTGATGTATATATCTTTCTCGTTGCACGATCTAGACAATGGTAGGCAGTCAAATACACGGCTGTTTGGAATGCGTATGACCAATACGTGGGAGGCATGTGAGCTTGACTAAGTAGAGTCTGTGCTTTCGTTCTGAAACTCCATTATGTTCTGGAGTGTGTGGAGGGGAGGTGAGGTGGGATACTCCGTGTGCTGTGAGAAAGGGCCGTAAACCAATGTATTCTCCACCATTGTCTGAGTACAATGTCATGATCTTGGTTTGAAATCGGTTTTCAACCAAAGCCTTAAAAGCGATGAAAGTATCTTTGATGTGAGATTTTGCCTTGAGAGGATAGAACCATGTATATCTTGTGAAGTGATCAACAAAGATGACATAATACTTGTAATTGTAAATCGATGTTGTGGGAGATGTCCAGACATCAGAGTATATGATTTCTAGTGGTTGTAAAGAGACAAGAGTGTTTTGGTGAAAGGGTAATTTCTGGGTTTTATTGAGCAAGCAATCTTGACAAAGAATTGTTTTATTGATAGAACTCGAAACTGGGAGTGAAAAATCAGCAACAAGAGTGTTTAAAATTGATAGAGAGGGATGGCCTAAACGAGAATGCCATGTTGTAACTGTTGTTTTTGGTGAGGGTGAGGCGTAGAATGTTATGGGAGGGGTGGGTTTCGTCGGCCACACATACAACTTGTCTTCAACCTTGTTGTGGAGTAACTGGACACCCGACCTGAGATTCTTCACCTGAAATGCATCAGGAAAGAATTCAACCAAGACATCATTAGCATTGCATAAACGATAGACACAGAGCAAGTGTTTATGAACATTCGGCACATAAAGTATATCACAAAGTTGCAAAGGACGCTGTGAAGTAAGAAGTTTAGAAGAACCAATTTGCGTAATCAGAAGTGATGAACCATCTGCAATGACAACTTCCTCGCCACCATTGTAAGGTTGATGGAGAGATAAATTATGGAGATATGAGGTTAGATGATGAGTGGCGCCAGTATCGAGTACCCAGTTGTTTGGATTTTGAGAGTGTGTGGCTGCAAGATTTGCTCGTGACTGCCAAGGAGCTTGTTGATATGACAGAGGTGGTGCAGATTTCGTCTGCATTTGGCCGGTATATTGTTGTAGCTGATTGCAACAACATGCACTATGTCCAAATATCCCACAGATCTGACACTTTCCCTAATATCCTCTAGAGTTGTTTTGATTGGATCTCTGATTCGAGTAGCCAAAGCTTTGTTGTTGCTGCCAGTTATAACATTGTTGGTGCTGTTGTTGTTTTGAGAAGACCAGTTTTGAGAGTTGGTGGTGTTCTGATTCCTTTGAGATGAAGGGGTCTTGTAGGATGCGGAGTTGGCAGTGATCGGCATTGGAGATGGCGTGATCTGTGCTGCATCAATCTTGAGCTCGTGATTAACGAGACGTTCATGGAGTCCCGTGAGAGAAGGTGGTTGATCTATACCTTCAATTTGATCGACAACAGTTTTATATTCCTCTGGTAAACCCTCTAAGATGAATTCGACCTGATCCTCAAGATCCAACAGCCTGCCGAGTATTGCAAGCTCAACAAATCGTGTTCGAAAACCTTTTAAATACTCATGGTTGGATCGATTTCCTTTCGTCCATTGCTTGATTTTCTGTTGGAGTTGGTTCAAGTGGCCTCGTGATGGTAATGCATAAGTGGCTGTGAAAGTTTCCCAGATCTCACGAGATGTGTTTGTCGTCGCAAGCATCGGTTGAATGGGATTAGAAATGGCTCCTAAGAGAGCACTATATATCAACTTATCATGTCTGTGCCGAGAGAAGATAAGCTGGATTTTGTGTCGAACCTGTGGGAGTGGTGATGGTGAGTGGTGGTGGAGTTGTAGATCCGGTTATATAACCGACCAAGCAATATCCATCAAGTAACGCATTGATTTGACGACTCCACATGAGATAGTTGGAGGGTGTGAGCTTCGTGACATTAGTCATGTTGACATTAAGTAAGGTGTTATTGTTAGAGATGACAATGGTTTCTCCAGAGGCGGTTGGCGATGGTGTAGCCATGAGAGAAGGGAAGTAAAATTTGAAAAGTTTGGAAACGTAACGGCTACAGATTAGGTTACCAAGAGTCAATGCTCTGATACCATGTAATGAAATAGACTTCGATAATGTATTAGATATATGTTACCGAGTATTTATACACAAGTTGTAGGTTATATGTATTTACAAATATATCCTTCTCCTATACTTTGGAAGTCTGGCTACAACTCTACAACGTACCATTCTATTTCATATCAACTCAGGTAGTAGAAATGCTCATGAGTTCTGTAGGTGAAGTGCTTGATATGGATGATCAAGAAGCTTCAATTGCAACAACATTTCTGGTACACGCAAAAAAGAGGATCAGCATCTTTGAACCAATTAAGTTCATTCAACAAGTTTGATTTCAAGCTGGAGACAAGGTGTCAATCAAATTTTACTATGAGTACATAACCTGGTTGTGCTTTAATTCCAACGAATTATGCACTCGAAAACTTTTTGTCCACACCTTCAACATCCCATTGAGTACATTTATGATCTAGTTGCAATGGAACAGGAAGACACCCAAACTATGGGGATCATTTCTTGTAGGAAGGTCATGCTCACACTCCTCCACAGTCGGCCTTGTCTGTGATTTTTCTTCAAATTTTACTATTAGTACATAACCTAGTTGTGCTTTAATTCCAACGGATTATGCACTCGAAAACTTTTTTTCCATACCTTCAACATCCCATTGAGTACATTTATGATCCAGTTGTAATGGAACATGAAGACACCCAAACTATGGGGAATATTTTCTTGCAGGAAGGTCATGCTCATAGTCCTCCCCAGTCAGCCTTGTCTGTGATTTTTTCTAGGTTTGGAGAATTTGCTTCAAAGCAACAAGCTCACGTGAAGCAAGATGAGTGAACACAAGAAGAGGACTAGTCAAATAAATGCTCTAACAATATCAGATTTGGAGCCAAATCACTCATCTCTATCCTAAACCCTTTTATCCTTATGTTGGGAAAAACCTTTTCGATTTTCATCTTTTGTTATTTAGAGTCTTTAAAGGTCTCTCGTTTTCTTTTGGTGGTTTTCTCGTGGTGTATGCACTAGAAGTCGACCTTGTCTGGGGAATGCCTTGGAAGAGAGTTTGTAACAGACAAGGTCAATGAAGAGTTTCCCGATGGGGTGGCAGGGGAAGCATGAGTGACTATCAATACTGTTTTCCTATCGGCAATGAATGATCTCTGGCAAAATTGTGTTGGTGAAGGTAATAGGTCGAAACATTGGTTTGGTTTATGATGAAGTAGAAACATATTGATTTATGGAAAGCGAGAGGACAAATTCACATGATTCATAATCCGGTTTTATGATAATAAAGAGTACTTGGAAGCTCTTTATGGTGGTCTTTAGAGATCCTTTGGTAGCTACCTCATGGTTCAGGCTTGGTCTCCTGAATTTGCTCTTACGAGTCATGATATCGTGACCTCATCGTTGTGGGTGAGGCTTTTGAACATTCCACTTAATTTTGACCATAAGACAATTCTCATCGGAACTGGTAGTGGATTAGGAAACCCTATGAAAGTTTCTTATGCAACACAACACATTGAACGAGCTCATTTTGCTCGTATATGTGTAGAAGTGTGATGTGTGTGATTTTTGATAGTTTTAGAGTCGTATTTTAGGTTGTTTTGCATCCGTCTAGCTAGATTTTTCGTATTCTTAGGTCCTTTTAGGTTTATTTTTGCTTTCTTTGCATTTGCATTTGGAGTTTAGAGTTTATCTAGGTAAAGGGGCAGAAAAGGAGCGAAAACTGTAGCTAAGGATAACTAGAGCAGCTGCTGGAACGTCTAAGGCAAAAAGGATCACGCACCCTCAGACCGCCACCTCGCGGATGGCATGGCAAGGACTACCCAGAACGCTCAACAAAGACTACCTCAGGAACCAACCTCAGTCTATCTGCCACGAGGAAAGATCGGTACAGAACAAAGGCCAATTCCTCTTCATAACAAAGGTCACACTCAGTGCCACAACTCAGTCTAGAACCATGAGAACAAAGATAAGAAGCACTCCTCGATGCCAAAGCTCGCGCAAGGACTTCGAGGACAGATTCACAGACTGCCTGGTTAACTGACGTAGGTCGATTTGACCATTAGGGTTATGCAAATAACCCTATAAATACCCCTTAATGACACTCTTATCATTTTATCTCATGTTTTATCCGCAAACTCTCTCTATTTTTATTGCTTTTATTTCTCTTTAAGCATTTTTTAGAAGGTAGTCTTTGATTATGCTTTATGATTTAATGAATTAAGTTTGCTTTGATCTTTATCTTTCTTCTTACAATTTCATTAAGCTTTTAATTATGCAATTTAGATCTTCCTCAATCATCAGCTCTCACAAAATGAGGTGCAAGTAGATCCGTTTGGATCTCGAGGATAGGGTTATCGAAGGTGAATCCGTTGATTCCCTCGCCGAGCTTGCCATGATCTAAACTCTGATCTCTTCTAGAAAGGCCAAGCTTAATGCTGATCTTTCCCTAATCCAGAGAGATCTAATTTGGGCTGTGACCAAAGGCTAGTGCTAACGGGAACGAAGACCAAGTGCCTTGCTAATGATGCTTGATCCACCAAAGAGAGATCTAGCATGTGGATCGGCTATGAGATGAGTTGGGCTTTACTTTATGCGTTCGATTTGGCTTGATTGCGGCGAGAGTTGTAATGGATCAGCAGATCCGGATAGGGATCCTCACTGCGAGAGCAGGCCGATCTAGCCTCAATCATGGTCTAGAGATTGCTCAAAGAGTCCGGCGAGTGGGATCTGCGAGTTTGTCGCCGATCAACCTCCCTATCCTCTAGATCTTTACTCTTTAATTAGCTTGAATCTTATTCTAGTTTTTTTGCTCTGTTATTTGCCAATTTCTCTGTTTTAGTCTATTTGACTTCGTTCTGTTTTTGTCATTAGTGTAATTTGTCCTATTTGCTAGTTTGTGAGCTTAGGATATTGTTAGATCTATCATTGTGACAGGATGCTAGATTGACTTGGACTAGGATCTAGTATTAGATAGGTTGTTTACAAGCAATCCCGAGTATTTGGTTCGACAACTCACAATACTTACCACCATTCTCAATGATTTGATAGGAAAACCGTAAAAAGTCTTTTATCAAATTGGCGTCGTTGCCAAATTGGTTTTTGCTTGTTTCAGTTTATAGTTTACTAGTCTTAGGACCAAGTTGTGTGTTATTGCTGAGATAACTTGTCTTTGCTTCATATAGTTTGGATCTACACGGACCAAGATTCAATCATATTGACAAGTCGTTGTTTCTGTCCTTGCAGACCTCGCAGGTGAACCTTGACCTTTGGGACCGAGGATACACTCAGAATCCTTAACCTCGCCTTAGCTCCTGCGAGTTAAGCAAGTAGTCAATACAAGTTTGCTAGTTGATGAAAACGCGATCGAAGGGATCTCATAACATTCAGCCACTCATCGACAACATCAACCTCATTCCTCATGAGATCAGACTTCAGCGCACTAGAATGTAGCAGCCGCAGCCCGATCTAGACAATACAACACCGGGAACAACGATGGATGGAAAACCACTGTTACCTAATAAGGCCGCTCACTAGGCGCGAGTACACTATCCAGATCACCGCCCTTGCTATATTGGTGTAAGCGATGCCCCGAGCATTCATACACAACGAAATGGGATCCAACCGCCAGCAATCCAGAACAACAACTTTGAAATCAAAAGTGGACTGATCTCAATGGTCTAGAACAATAAGTTCCACGGCCTACCCTCGGAGGACCCCCTCGACCATCTTGACGAGTTCGAGAGGTTATGTACACTTACTCGCATTAATGGAGTTAGTGAAGACGCGCTGAAGCTAAGGCTCTATCCCTTTTCCCTTAGTGATAGAGCACATCAATGGGAGAAACACCTTCCAACCGGATCCATAACTACTTGGCCAGGAGATTGATGAGGGAAGAGCATTGATGGAGAACCTCGCCTTAGCCAATGGTCAATATGACGAGGAGTACGAGCAAGCTGTAAGGGGTACTTCTGATTCCGACACGTCTGTGCGCAAAGAGTTGAAACAACTCCACGAGAAGTTGGACAAGCTGCTGATGGTCCATACAAAGCAAGTAAATCTTGTGGAAGAGGAGATGGTACAGGAAGGAGAGGATAAACAAGTTGAAGAAATTTGTTTTGTCTAAAATCAAGGTGGATCAAAACTGTGGGTTAACTACAAGCAAAACCCAAACTTGAGTTATAAAAGAACGAATGTAGCCAATCCGCAAGACCAAGTCTATCCACCAAAGCAACGGGCTTGGATCCCAAAGGAGCAATAGCAACAAAGCCTCAAGCCGATACCAGTTGCAACACAACCTCCAACCACACAAGAAGATTCACCGGACGTGATGGATATGCTTCAACAAATCTTACAAAGCCAAACCGCTCACCAAGCGGAAATTACTAAGAAGTTTGGATAGGTACATAGTTGCATTGATGCAAGCTATAATGATCTCAACTGCAAATTTGAGACTCTCAATGCAAGATTAAAGTATGTGGAAGGCAATCAAGCATCATCATCAACAAAGGCCACCGAGAAAGCCGTCGAAAACCCAAGGGAGTATATGGCACAATCCATCACTTTTTGTACCGGTAAAGTGCTTCCACCAGTTGTTAATCCGAAGGACAACACTGAGGACTGCGTTATTCAAAAAGGGGGGCAGAAAAAGTCAAGGATAAAGCCGTTCAAGAACAACTCGGACATACACCTCATAGGCCATAGCCACGAGGAGAAGTTGATTATAGTCTGATTGCTGGAAAAACTGCTACACTCAAGGAGATCCCTTGCACGCCTTTGCAGCAAGGACAAGAGTTAGATGGTCTCAACTAGAATACAACGGAGGGAGTTGTACTTGTGGTAGCTACAAGAGCTAAGGCACCTTTCCCTTCAAGATTAAAGAAGAATCTGGTTGAGAAGCAAAGGGTCCTTTTTGACAAACAAATGAGCGGTATTGAGTTAAAAATCCCCATCTTGGATGCTTTTACTTTAATCCCTCAATACAAAAAGTTTTTGAAGGACACTCTCAAGGGAAGGGAAGAAGAATGCATGGCCATTGGGACCTAAACATCTGGATCACTATTGATACCATTTTTGCCGCACCAAAGGAAAAGTTCATTGCGGAAAAATTAGAAGACCCGAGAAGCTTCACACTCCCATGTGTTGTAGGCCATTTAACATTCATCAACTGCTTATGTGATTTTGGGGCATCCATCAATCTCATCCCACTGATCGCCGCTCAGAAGTTGGGGTACTCAAGGTTCAAGGAATGCAAAATTTCACTATTCCTCGCGGATAGAACCACTAGGAGGAGGAGGGGATTGCTCGAGGATGTACCGGTGAGCGTTGGAAGCGTTCTAGTCCCAACAGACTTTTTAGTCTTGGAAATGGCTGAAGAGCCCACGGATCCATTGCTTTTCGGTATACCATTCTTGGCGTCAGTAGGAGCATTGATTGATGTAAGGAACAGAACTATTGAGTTAAAGGTTGGTGAAGGAATTCGAATGATGTTCGACCTGAAAGAAGGAAGAAAGAAGCCCACTATCAACGGACAATGTTTTGAGATTGAAGGAACAATCGGAGGAAAGGCCGAGGAAGCAAACGAGGGAGCTCTGGTTTCCCTCACAAACCCATACTAGAGGTGTATGGAGAGACAAGCTTGTGACTCTAAACAATAAACAATCCCACTTGGGAGGGAGTTCCATGTTTATCCTTTACTTTTGAAAACTCTTTTAAGATTTGTTTAAGGTTAATTTAGCTTTGTCTTATTTTGAGAACAATTTTTCTTTTTTTGTTATTATTGAGTATTTGGTATATCAATCTGCGTCTTAGGTATAAGGGAACTCAGAATGAGCACGCCTCGCATTAGATCCTCCAGGCAAAGAGGCGAGGAATAAGATGAATTTGGCAACAAACCAGAAATCCTTAGGACATGAGGCCGAGGAAGGGGCGCAAGTAGTGTTCACATCATCTTGAACACCACTCATGGACCGACTTGCACACCTTAGTATCCTTTTATATAGAGTTCTATCCAAATAAATCTCATTGCAATTAAAATACACTTACTATTCAATGAATTCTTGAACATGGAACTTAATAACATAAGTGCCTCATACTAAGCCTATTTTGATAATGTGGCTAATTGTTTATGGTTTTAGATATTGCCATAAACATGGAGCTAATGAGGACTCACAATAGTCAAGGGGTAGAGCAATAAGGGCAGTTCAAGCTTGGTTCTTCTGAATGAGTAGTCAGGCCTCGGTATATGTTGCAAGGAGAATAAGCGAGGAGGTTGGCAGAGTACACAAGCACAAAGATTTGATTTGGTTCCAGCTCACCAAGTAGGACCCATGAGCTAGTAACTTTAGCGAAAATCAAGGAGTGGTAAAATGAAGGTTGGAACAATCCAATGGCTGAGAATGCCTAAGATTTCAAAATTCAAAATCAAAGGCTTGGATGTTGCCAACGACGAGGACGAATCACGAGTCGCATGGGGAGCCAAAATTGTCTCCTTTCTTCTCCCTAGATTGTCTCCACAAAGACCTACAAGACTCTCCTATATATTCTGCTCCTCTCACTTCTGCTCCATCATCCGCTCTCAAGCTTACAACACACAAATATCTCTCTTCCATCATCGCTGGTGAGTCTCTCATTTGAGTTTATGTTCTTCAATCTAAGAAGCCTCATCAAGCATGTCTTGTGGAAATAAGAGAAAGGTCAAGGAATTCTGCAGTAAGTTCATGAACGATGCACGAAGAGTTGGCCGGAAAGAAATGGAGGCTGGGTTTGAAGATCTACCGCCAATCCACCGTGAACCCAGACCTCGCCGATTCATTGTCCAATCGGACGACAAGGATGAACTAGGAGTTCAAACGAGAAACGAAATTCCAATCAAAGGGACGGCGAGGAAGTCGGTGGGTGAGCCGATGGACTGGAGATACATCCACGGAGAAGGAAGCTCCGCTCAAGAGAAAAGGAAGGGAAAACAGATCGCCTCGCCATCTACCAGCGAGGATAGTGATTCAGACAGTGAATACGATCAACCCTCGCCCATGGATGCCGAGTATGAGAGCGAGGAGAAGGGAAAAACAAAAGCTGGGAAGAAAGAGAAGAAAACCAAGTATTAGAGAGAGATGGAGGACTTAAAGAGAAGTGGTTACTTGGAGAAGGAAGCGAGGATGACCTACGAGGAAAGGCAAGCGGAGAAGAAAGGAAAAGCCACAAGAGAAGCGAATAACTCTGATTAAGCGTACGAGACTTTGAAGATGATGGGGATTAAAGGTACCTACTACCCACACACTAGAACCATGAATAGATTGGGTATCACCGAGGATGTGGATAGGGTATTTAGCTCGTTGGGAATCAAGGTTTGCATGTATAGCATGGCGACCTCCTACATTGAGGAGACTTTGCAATTTCTTGCTTCAAAGCAACAAGCTCACGTGAAACAAGATGAGTGAACAAAGGAAGAGGGGTAGTCAAATAAATGCTCTAACAATATCTGATTTGGAGCCAAATCACTCATCTCTACCCTAAACCCTTTTGTCCTTATGATGGGCAAAACCTTTTCGATTTTCATCTTTTGTTATTTAGAGTCTTTAAGGTCTCTTGTTTTCTTTTGGTTGATTTCTCGTGGTGTATGCCCTAGAAGTCGACCGTGCCCAGAGAATCCTTGGAAGAGAGTTTGTAACAGACAAGGTCAATGGCGAATTTCCCGATGGGGTGGCAGGGGAAGCATGAGTGACTATCAATACTGTTTTC
>OVBA01004310.1:0-23970 GCA_900406435.1 Lepidium aucheri | reverse complement strand
GGATGTAGAGACGAAGTGGTTGTTCTGTTTCTTACCACTTTGTTTCAATGTTAAACGCAACTATTCTTGTTCTTCTTGCGACCGTCGGCTTGTTTTGTATTATTGAAGCAAAACAGAGAGACCGTGAAAATTTGAAATTGTTATTACAGTATCTATTTTTTCATTTGTTTCTTTTGCTCCTCTCAATTATGAGGTTTTTGCAGATTTCCCCCTGTGATTTCTGATTCTGCTAAACTCACCCCCACCATCGTGGTGGTGATATGTTGGTTGATTTCAATGAAATTTTTTTTTCTTCCGAGTTTTTGTTTGTTGTAAATAGTTTGGTAATAAAAAAAACTTTGTTGGTCTTATGATAAATATACTACTATATTCGTTCGTCTAATATATTTTAATTCCTACCAAATTATAGATAAAAAACCCAAGTACCTTTGTGGAACCCTAGATCATTCAGCACCGTGAAACTTTTTATGTTGATAATGCGTTCAGCAATTAGCACAATGAAAAGATTTTCTTTTAGAAAGTTATTATGATGAACTTAGCACCATGATATTATTATAAGAGTAAAAAATTGACTACAATTTACTTGTATAAAATTCAGAAACGAATGCACTCATATAATTCTTGACCTTACGATTAAAAATTATAACGTATTTTAACAAGTTTCACTTTTATCGCAGTACCAACAGAAAGTATAAATATATGAATAATTGGAAAATAAGAAATAAATTGAGTGATTGATAAGAGCGTTACAGTATATGAATGAGGCCAAAGTTTTGCTGTAAGTCTTAGCTGGACTGACATGATATGGACAAAAATAAAAGTTGTGGTCCTAATATTTACATGAATCGTTTACGTACGTTCACTTATTTTAGTTTTAATAGAAAATATATGTCTGTCCACAAAAGGTAAAGAAATGAATCTTGATAACTAAATTTGTATATTCGAGTATCTTTACTTTGATTCCTTTTAGTTTAATTTGAGATCATTCGTATAAAGCTCCATTTATATATAATATAAATATACAAAAGAATATTACGAACCAAAAACTCGTAAATAAATTTGTTTTAGTCCACTTAAGTTTGCGGATTTAACCTAAGCATGGTCAATTTTGATATGGTCTATTATTGGATCCTCGACCGATAGGATTTAGAATTTTCGACAAAATCTCATTTCCGACAACTTAATCCAAATGATAGAATTTTGTCCAGAAATCTTGTTTAATTTATGTGTAATTTTTGTAGTATGATCCCAGTAGCGAAGATTCATTCAAACTACTATCCAGAGACGAAGAAGTGAATTCAAAAGAATACTTTGGAGCACGCATCAGTCGAAGTGGTGCCCTCCTCGAAAAAAAAGGTTTCAGTCTCATTCAACCAACTCTCTTTTTGAAAGACAGATAATTTTGTTTTGTATTTTTTTTTATCTTGAGTGATTCAGATTTTGGTATTATAGGACCGTTGTCCTAACCTCAATTACATCCAAAGGGCCACGAAAAGCTAAGTAAATATATCTAATTACCGCGCAAAGTGACTTTGTTTCTATGAGAGATCAAATTTAGGTAGCATAGTATTACTGCCCCTTATTTTCTTTCCAACACCACTAAACCACAACAATACTCGCTTCCGTTTTGCATTTGAGAGTTAACTTGTTGATTGTATTACAAACCAGATCGATTTGAATCTTAAAAATTACTTCTGTCATAATATCTCTTATGTAGCTGGTTCTATAGTAAGTTGGATATAGAAGATAAATCCTGATCTAATAACATACCTTTTTGTCGTCAACTTGCCGTTTTAACTTTTAAGTTCAACCATATCACAACATTTTCATTTTTTAATTTATTTTTGTAACATGTTAAAATCTCTCTTAATATTTGTAGAGTATTTTTTTTATATTAACTTTCCCTGTAGCCGTAACCAAATGATTCACTGTTTACGTTTTAAATATACAAACAATATACATAAATATAAAATTGATATTGGTTGTAAAAGAATGAAAGTCTAATACAAAATTAAGATCGCTCACAAATATAAATTTGATTAATAGTGTTTGATAACTGTTGGATTTTGATTATCAGATTGATTAAAACGTTTAACACGTGAGCTTATACGATTTAGTTGATTAACGAAATGACACAACAATAAAAAAGAAAGGATAAGATTGAATCTGTTTTAACAGATTCTGTTTTAATAGATTATGTTATCTGAACATTGAGATAAAGGCAACGAGAAGTGTATATATAGGTTGATAGAGAAGAAGAAGTGAGCATATACAGAATCATTCTCTCTCTAAAACCTTCGAATAAAAACTTCTTCTTTCTAGCCAATCCTTCGTGTCAATTCTTTCACGAGAATCGGAGGAATACTCGGCTCTAATCCAGAAGTTCATTCTTCGCCTGTGCTATTTGATCAATCTTATTTCGTCTTTGATATTTATCTTCTTCTTCTTCAAACTTCATTTTTGATTTCTGTTTTTTCATCAACTCAGTTCTAACAATTTTGAGCCGAGTATATCTTGTTGGAAAAGGAGTTTTGAGCGATAAAGAATCCAATTGTGTCTGATCTCTCGAAGCGTCAGCCTCTGATTGGATCGAATTACAGAAGATGGAGTGAAGAACTTCTTTTCTTTTTCCAAGAAGCAGATCTTGAATACGTTTTAATAGATGAAAAATCGTCATCAGTGGAGATAAAAATCACAGACTCCATAGACGCAACAGATGGAACGATCAAATCTACAGAGCCTGAGAAATCTGCACCAAAGAGAACCAAAATGGATCATTTGAAGAACATAACAGAACTTGCAAAGGTCATATTCTCATAAACTTATCCAAAAAAAAATTTGATATCTATGTCAAAATTGATTCAGCTAAGGAGATTTGGTTAAGCTTGAAGAAAAAGTATGGAGCAAAAGATCAAGGGAAGAAGTAGTACATAACATCTCAATGGAGCTCCTTCACAATGAAAGAAGACTCGTCAATTCTTGATCAACTTCATGAATATGAAGCGATTGTGCCCAGAATTCAATCAGAAGGGATTCCTTTGGATGATCAACTTGCAGCCTTGGTGCTAGTGGATAAACTTCATGCATCTTGGAGTGA
Source organism: Lepidium aucheri (assembly GCA_900406435.1). NCBI lineage: Eukaryota > Viridiplantae > Streptophyta > Magnoliopsida > Brassicales > Brassicaceae > Lepidium > Lepidium aucheri. Next base: position 20,873 of record OVBA01004310.1, on the reverse strand, counting down.
ATACAAGTCCAGACTATGACACGACAAGAGAAAGATGAGTCTTGAAGAACTGATTTCTGATATAATGATAGAAGATACCAACAGAATGTATGTGAGTGTCAATTCTCAATCATTCTCTAATAAATACGATGAAAAATTGGTGGAGAATTATGGTAGGAACACGAAAACCAAAGACAAAGGTTCCAAGAAGAAGAATCACATGAAATAAACCACTGAGTTTAAGAAAAAGCTTAAATGTTGGAACTGCAATAAGCTAGGATACAAGAAACAGGATTGTAAGCTTCCTCCGTAACCAAAGGATGGATCAAAGAACAAATCTGATGAAAAAGGCAAAGAGGAGTCATCAAAGAATTTTGTGGCTGTGTTAACAGAAGTATTTGCTGCAACCGACTCTGTTGAATGGATCATTAACTCAGGATTAATGAGGCACATTTGCAATCAGAAAGGTATTTTTAGATCTATTGAAGAAAGGACAGCTAATACAGTGTATTTGGGAGATGCTAGGGCGTTTAATATTGCAGGGATTGGTGAGGTGGAGTTGAGAATGTCATCAAGAAGAATATTAACTCTGATCAAGGTACTTTTCGTGCCCGAGATGAGAAGGAATCTGATTTCAAGCGCATTACTAATGGCTGCAGGTATCAAACAGACTATCAAATCAAGTAAAAGTGTGTTGACGAAGAATGGTGAATATGTTGGAAAAGCCTATTGTAAAGGAAACCTCTTTGTACTTGAAGATCTTAATAAGAAAAGGGTATATTCTGCTTACTTGTGCTGTGATTTAAATATGTGGCATGAGAGACTAGGACATCTCAACGTTAAATCCATAAAAAACAAAGTATAGCAAATCTTATACCTGATAAAATTAAGAACCATTTGCCAAAATCTGTGATCTGTGCTGAAGCAAAATATAGTCGAAAACCTTTTGAAAATGTAAGAAATAGATCTTCACATCTTCTAGAGTTGATTAACTCAGATCTTGCAGACTTCAAAAATACCTGCACTAGAGGAGGAAAGAAGTACTATGTCTCATTTATAGATGATTTCTCAAGGTTTGCTAAAGTTTATTTGTTGAAATCTAAGGATGAAACGTATGACATGTTTGTGAGATATAAAGCAGAAGTTGAAAACCATTTAGATGTGAAAATCAAGCGCCTAAGATCAGATAGAGGAGGAGAGTACGAGTGTGAAGCTCTTAAGAACTTCTGTGTGAAAGAAGAAACCATTCACGAAAGGACAGCTCCATACTCACCTCAGCAAAACAGGATCGTAGAAAGGAAAAACAGGATGCTGAAAAACATGATGAACGCTATTTTGTTGAGTTCGGGACTTCCAGATTCTCTATGGGGGAGAAGATATACTATTTGCTTGCTACATACTAAATAAAGTGCCTCACAAAAGGATCCCTTCTACTCCATACGAACTGTGGAAAGGAATAAAACCAAACTTGTCTTTCATGAAAGTTTGGGGATGTCTAGTTAAAATAGGATTACCAAGCTTTAAGAAAACGAACATTGGTTCTAAAACCATTGATGCAGTTTTTGTGGGATATGCAGAAAACAGTGCAGCTTACGGTTTGTTGTCTCACTTTTGTTCCAGTGTCAAAGACTCTTGGGCATGTAATGGAATCACGAGATGTAGAGTTTTTTGAGGATACATTTCCTTTTAGGAAATTGGCTAAAACAGAAGACTCAAGTTCTGCAAGAAGGAAAAGAAACCTGGAGCATGAAGTTGTAGAACCAAGAATAAGTAAAAGAATGAAGATTACAAAGGAATTTGGTGATGATTTCATCACAAACTTCATAGTAAAAGATAAAGAGATAAGTGAAGAATTTGTTTACATATTCTTGCTTGACGACAATCCGAGTTCGTTCTCAGAAGCTATGAAATCAGTGGAAGCTATTTTCTGGAAAGAAGCTATAAGCGATGAATATGATTCCAATATTACAAATCACACGTGGGAACTAGTAGATCTGCCTACAAGAAGCAAAGCTTTAAGATGCAAATGGATTCTTAAAAGGAAGATGAAGGCAGATAGTACAATTGACAAATCTATAGCAAGGTTGGTGGTTCAAGGTTACAGTCAAAAGCATGGTTTGGACTTCTTCGACATGTTTGCTCTTGTGACAAAGATCACTTGTATTTGATTGTTATTGTCAATAGTATCTGCACATAATCTTATCCTGCATTAGATGGATGTAAAGATGGCATTCTTGAATGATGATCTAATTGAAGAGATATATATGATTCAGCCAGAAGGATTCATTTTTAAAGGTCATGAGAATAAAGTCTGCAAATTAAAAAAATCTCTTTACGGTCTTAAACAAGCACCAAAGCAGTGGTTTGAGAAATTTAGCTCAACCCGTAAGGAATTTGGGTTTGAATCTATTAGTGGAGACGCTTGTATATTCAGCAAAGTAAAAGGAGCAGACTATGTAATTATCTGCTTGTATGTAGGTGATATGATGTTGTTAGGAACAACAATAGAGATCATCAACAAAACCAAGGAATATCTGAGCTTGAAGTTCAGTATAAAGGATATGAAAGAAATAGATGTGATCATGGGAATTAAAGTAGAGAAGTCTGAAAAGGGATTCAGTTTGAATCAAACTCATTACATAGAAAAAGTTCTAAGAAGTTTTGGTTATTACAATAAATCATCTGCTAAGTCTCCGTATGATTCAACTATTCATCTGAAGAAGAATGAAGGAAACAGTGTGAATCAAGGAGAGTATGCTAGAACCATTGGAAGCATAATGTATTTGATGAATTGTACGAGGCTTGACATAGCATATGTTATAAGTAGACTAAACAGATACACTCAGAAACCAAGTAAAGAATACTGGACTGCCATAGACAGACTGCTTAGATACTTGAAAGGGACAAAGGATCTGAAACTCTGCTATGATGGATCCTCATGTGTGTTAGAAGGGTTATGTGGCGCTAATTGGCTAACCGATAATGATGAAGTGAATTCAACTAGTGGATATGTGTTCACAATAGGTGGAGGAGCAGTATGTTGGAAGTCTAGGAAATAAACGTGTATTGCAAGATCCACTAAGGAATCAGAGTTAGTGGCACTAGAACCTGCAGGTCAAGAGGCTGAATGGCTGAGAGTGCTGTTAGCTGACCTTCCAATGGTTGGTAAAGAATGTTCCTCTATCTCAATGAGATGTGATTCTAAAGCTGCAATTGTTGTGTCCATGAACAAGTTATTTAATGGCAAAAAGAGACATATACGTTTGAGACACAAAGTCATCAGAAGTTTCATAGAAACTGGTGTTTTGTCTCTGAAATACGTGAAGTCTGATAGCAATATAGCAGACCCAATGACGAAACCTTTGTGTGGACATATGATCCTGAATACAACAAGGGATATGGGTCTGATGCACTCTGTAAAGTGAGTTAAAATCTTCAAATCTCCTTACCTTGTGATTCATTCAATTGAAACACAGGTTCAAAAGGTCAAAATTGCAGAAGAATAAGCTCTTATAGCAGAAAGGAAATAAGATCATGATCTTGATAGAAGTAAACTCATAAACTAGTCACTTGCGGGTCAATGAAAGGATTCATTTCAAAGAATATTTACGGACTAAGTATTTGATGTTCAAGTTGAATCTTGAAAGGATATGTACTTATGATAGAACTTAATTATAGAAATATTGTTCTGGTTGTGAAACTATAAAGGTTGATTCAAGTCTTTTTAGACGTCAATGTTGTAATGTCTCAATATGAAAATTAAGGTAGAGATTGTTGGAGTTTGATTATGAGACTAATTAAAACGTTTAACACGTGAGCTTATACGATTTAGTTGATTAACGGAATGACACAACAATAAAAAAGAAAGGATAAGATTGAATCTGTTTTAACAGATTCTGTTATCTGAACATTGAGATAAAGGCAACGAGAAGTGTATATATATAGGTTGATAGAGAAGAAGAAGTGAGCATATACAGAATAATTCTCTCTCTAAAACTTTCGAATAAAAACTTCTTCTTTCTAGTTTCATGCTCTTCTTCAGCCTGAACAGATGAGAGTTGCAGAGTAAGGTTGGAGCCATTCCTTCGTGTCAATTTTTTCATGAGAATCGGAAGAATACTCGGCTCAAATCCAGAAGTTTATTCTTTGCTTCTGTTATTTGATCAATCTTGTTTCGTCTTCGATCTTTATCTTCTTCTTCTTCTTCAATCTTTGTTTATGGTTTCTGTTTTTTCAATCAATTCAGTTCTAACAGTAACATATATACAATACATGTATAACTGTTAATATAAATACTTGAAATATTATATATTAGGAAAATAATATTTATAGTTGAAAATTTGTGTAATTATAAAAACTTTAATATGAAACCATTCAAAGTATATATATATATCTTCTAATATTAGTTATACCGTTTTTGGACTAGTTGCACTAGCTAGTTGATAAACCATTTTCAACATCACATAGTTTCAACTCTTATTATTGTATTATTCAAATAGTGGACTACAATTATATATAGTTTATGACACACTGTTTGATATTATTGATACATATCTAAAACAACTCATACATTTTTCAACGTCTAAATTAAATGCACATGTAGAAACTTTCCATATTTGATCATTCAGGCAAAAGTTTTGGTCAAAACTTTAGGTAAGATCTTAAGTAGATATTATACAATAAGAAAACGTATTGGAATATAATCGCACAAAACTGATTTCAAAATATAAATAATAATTAACTGAATCGTATGTACATGATAAAAGTGACAGAGGCAAAAACAGATGGACAGGTGTTGGGGTGTCACTTATCATCTTTTTTGGTGGATAAGCCCAAAAATTACTTACCTTCAATTTTTGCCCATCGTTTTCTTTAGATTCGAGACGTTCTATTCCAGATCTTTATCATTATTTTCACAATAATGCAATTGTCCCCACACTAAGAAAAGGTTTTATCATTCAATTTTCTTTACTAAGAATAATTTTATCACGTAAAAACATAAATAATTTCACTTTTGTTTAGAGGAGAAATTGTTAGCAGATTGAAATTAGACCATGCTCAGCAAAACTATTTTGTGTTTTTTTTTGTCGATAAATAAATCAACAAGACCCGAATCATAACTCAAATTCATCTTTACATCCTTTAGTTTTAACTTTTATTTGTAGTAGAGTAGAATCGAATTCTTGTACCTAAATCATTAGCTAAGATATATAAAGCACAAACCGAAAAAAACTCAGTAAACTATTCTTCTGTATAGACTATAGATGTTTGACTTGTGATAAATATAAAAAAGATTATGTTTTCTAAAAAATTGGTAGCGCCTTAAATCCTTTAGTTTTAATGGAATCGAATTCTTATACCTAAATCATTAGCTAAGATATATAAACCATCAAATCGAAAAAAACTGGACAAACTATTCTTCTATATAGATTATAGATATTTGACTTGTGATAAGTATAACAAAAATTATGTTTTTTTACAAGTTGGTAGCGCCTGAAATTCTATAGTCTTCGATATTTAATTTAAAAAATATTTTGAAGATATAAATGAAGTGCATGCCAAGTCACAATTTGTTGAGGCCGTAGATAAAATCCTTCCAACACAGCAGCGTTTCTATGAACATTAGCCTATATATGTTTCTTCTATTACCAATCGAAATGACTTTGACATGGTAGATAAATTCGATTTATACTAGTTGAGTCTTGTTATTTTCAAACCTAATACCTTAACTAATGATAGAATTGCTAGAAATTTTATGGCCATAAATCATGGGATGTATATAAATTTTTTTTTTTTGACTCATATCAACAAAAGTAGATTGATTGTGTTAGGAGTAGTAGATAAGGTTTAGTTTTCAAACCTCGAATCATTGTCGCTATACAATTGTGTCTTTTCTGTGTCCGAAAAGCCGAACTAACACAATATCTCTCTCTTTGGTCTTTTTTTTATATCAAAATGTCACTTTATTTCAATTTTTGTTTTGTTTTACTTCTAGCAGTTCCTTAATATATATCGAAAGTGTTTTACTTTATTTCAGGTACATTTTAGCATTAACATATGACAAATCACAACCACCTTTCGCAGATCACAATCACCATCACTTCATGTCTTACCGGTCGACTCAGACAGGAAATAAATCATAGTCATACCATCCAAATGTTTATAACGATTGAAGTTGTACATTATATATGTTTCAAACAATCATACACTCCGAAAAATATTTTTGATTAAGTGGTTATATCTTCGTTCTTTTAATCAAAATTCAATTCTAAATAATTGTATGGTATGATAAATTTTTAGCTGTAAATCAGATCATGTGAATCAGGTCGTTAATAAAAAGCAATCTATAAATATAAATATATATATATGTTATATCTAGGCATACAAGAGATTACGTAAAAGTGTGCTTTAGAAGTGGAGTCACTAATCATAAATTAACATTTTGCGGAGAGCTTTATAGCCAGGTTGTTTCTACCTTTATGAGTCTACTTGTCAGGCTCTTATGGCCTTAAAATAACGCTTTATGTTCCAGTCAATATAATAAATTAATAATAAACATTGGACATCATTAAGATAAGAAACTGCAGAACCACATGATTCCTACTATTAGGCTCAAATGAAATTAGGGTTTATTTTAAAATGAAATGGAACTTAGGGCTACAATTGGTAAAAGGATTCGTAACGAGAGTATTGGCTTAGGGCCGAAGGCCCAGTTTGATCACATAAAGTTTAGCCATCTCAGACTCGTCATTCTTTCATGGACTCAATGTAACAGGTCATATCTAAAAAGGCCCACGAGTCATTAATAAGGTTCGTAAGTGCTAACATCTACGAGACTATTTTGTTCTAGTTCCTCTTATTTTTATTTTTATTTTTTGTGTCGATCTGATAATATGCCAAAAACCTACATTTTAAAATTCTTGTATTATATACAGCAGAGAAAAAATAAACAAAGTCAAAATAATTAACTAGATCATCATAATCACAAGACAAGAATTCAATTTCACTTAGTTAAAAACAACATAGTTGGGAATAACTGCATTTTTCACCACTTGATAATCATATAATATGATTAGGGCTTAGAAGTTTGAAAATTGAATATTGTTGATCCAACTGTCAAAAGAAAATCTCACATTATATAAGTCGAATCGTTTTATATTTGACAATTAACTAGTGGCGAATCCAAAACATTTTTTACCAGGTTAAAAATATAAATACCTTAATACTAAATAATTTTTTTCACAACAATATAACAAAAAATATCAATAAAATTTAAGTTATAAAGTGTCAAAAACAAAACAGAATTATGTATTATTGAAACCCATAAATTTTATATATATATATATATATAATATTTTTCATTCAATGGGTGTCATTTGAATCTCATAACCACATGTACACCACTAATTTTTAATATATGTTATGGACTTATGATACTTAATATGTAAAGATAAAAAATTAATTATTTTATTTTTCTCGTAAATAGAATTTTATTAGCAATTTGCAAAGGTTTACAAGCATCAAAAAAACATAGCTAATAGCTTACATAAATTCAGTCTTAATCAACCAAAATCAAGATTACAAAAGTTATCAGACATCAAGACCATTGCTATTTCTGATTCTTTGTCTTCTCTTCTGAGTTATGTAGACTTGAAATAATTGCACTCATGTGCTTCCTTGTTTAGAAACGGTTGCATTTAAATATACTCTAACAATGAAATCTATCTGTGAATACCAACTCAGGCTATTCTGACATAACAGAGATTTACTTTTCCTAAAAGTAGGTAGAAATCACAACAATAAATAGAAACCAACAATCTTGATGGAATTTGACGAAACTAACACATGAATCAGATCTAAAAATTGGCAGAACAATGGAAAGCCTTGACGAGATCTGGATGTTGACAAATCATACCTTATTGAAAACTAAACATGAGACTTATTTATACTAGAATAGAAGAGACCTTGTGGTGTGCTCCAATCAGTGATTAATGGAGGAGAGAACCAAACAACTTCATGAAAACTCTTGGGAGAGAAGCCAAGCGAGAACTCTTGGGAACAAATCGTCCAACAATGGATGATGGTGGTCACAAGGCGAAGAAGACAAAATCTTAGATCTAGAGCGCGTTAGGGCAGAGAAATCAATGGGAATACATATAGCGGAGAGCTACCGGCGGTGACCTTCCTTTTTTGGTGGCGGTGAGAGACACCGATCGCCGGAAAATGGAGATTGGTGATGATGATAATGTTTTGCAAGAGAAGAGAGAGGAGAGAGCTTTTTTTTAGGGCCCGCGTAACTCTAAGGTTTACTGTTTTTGATAAAAAAAAAAAAAATTTCCAAACTTACTTGCATTGAAAGAAAGGAAACCGAGAAATACAAAATATGAAAAGAAAGCAACAGGAAGGTAAGCAATCTAATCCTGATGCATAAATCTTAGATGAAGATTTAAAAATAATAAAAGGTTAGCAACCTGAGCACTAATCATCTAATCTCAAGCCGAAGTAATTAAAACGAAAACCAAAATTTCTAAAACCATCACATAGAGCTAAAAAGTTCAAGGGGCTTTGTTCGGAGTTAAATCAAAAGCATCTGGATAGCATTTCCTCTTGGATTCGCGGTTGAAAGTAGCTTGAAACTCCTGTTGAGCTAATGATGTTGCCAGATCCAAGTCAAAGTGCTCCACTAGTATATCCACTAACTCGTTAGTAGAGTTATGAGTTGTGGCATTAATCGGTGAAGCCTGTAAAGTGTTTGCAAACTATAGTTGTTCCTGAGTGTGAGTTTGGCCAACTTGTGTTCCCGTTGTTGTGTTGATGATCTCCACTTCCATAGCTTGTTGTTGAGAAATAGCTGAAGAAATTTCTACTGGTAAATCCACTTCTCCTGATTCCTGTATGTATTCCTCAGGCGTTAGACATAAGAGCAAACTGTTGTATCATGAGTGAGCTTCTGGCAGTTCAAACAAAAGTTTGATATGCCTTCATAGTGGAAGAAAACGAATAGCCTTTCACCATTCTGAAATCTTAGAGGTTTGAAGAACTTGAGTCTAGCAAATGGATTGATATTAACTCTGGCTCGAATCGTAGAAGCTCGAAACATCGAGTGAGGCTGTACATCAATTTCCTTGATCTCTCCTAGCTCTCTAGCTATGAGTCTTGCGGTTAATGGTGAAGCATACTGGAGCGGCAAATCCTGGATTTGTATCCAAACCGGTACTTCAAAGAAAAAGTAGCTTGGATCCATAGGAGCCCACCTTTGGAGGAGCACTAGCCAACCGTTGTACGAGATTGGTTGTCTTCGTAGGACTGATTGAAGGTCAGTTTCAGACTGAAACAAAAATTGAACATAGTCGTGGTCAATGATGCGTGCAGTTATTCTTGTTTCCATCCTCCAAACTCGCGGTAAATCTTGAGCCATCTCGACAATATTCTGTTCCAAGTAGTTAATTGGACGAGCCATAATGCTTCTCTTGCTCATCTCCATTGTGTTGCAGTAAGCAAAGTTAGGTATGTAGATATCGTTGTCTTTCCTCCCCATATAGAATTGTTCTATCGCAGCCCAAAAATTATCCACCATTGGAAATACTCAAAGATTTAAAGTAGGGAAAACAGAGAGGTGTGGTGTGTATTAGCTCCGTGATCTTGTTATATAGTTGGAGGAACCGGAAACGTTTTAGCAAGCAAAATAAGCCATCTGTACGCATGCCAATCTTCTTGATTGTGTAAATCTTATTGGCCAATGCATGTTAGGTATTTGTTCCTTCTCGCCGCCTTCAAACTACTGCAAAATCTGGTTAAAGATATCAGACATCCAAAGCGTAATTATTTGATTGGTTCACCGAGTTGGGACTGCCACTTGTCTACTTGTTAACGTAGACTCTTTTGGTTGCAGAGTATGTAATCATTAAGAAAATTGAGTGTGTCATAGAGGTAAGAGGGTATGGATGCGTGAGGTTATGGTGAAATGTTTGCGGAATCGATGAAGAATTGCACCAAAAAAGAGGGTAATCATGAGGTTTCAAATATAATGGGCTTAATCATTGGAATTAATGGTACCAAAAGATGGCCCATTAATGTTAAGAAAGAGTTTGCGAGTGGAATAAGTATAGGCTGCGAGTATTTTTGTGGTATGGTTGGTAATTATATTAGGGGTGGGAGGAAAATTTATGATTAAATCTGAAATTTATAAGGGGGTTGATGAGGAGGTAGCCAACCTGGTATACGTACTCTCATGTAGTTTTGATATCTTCTGTCACCACACTTTTAGCTATTTTATAGTGCCAAGAGTCTTGTTGTTGTGTGATTAGTTGGAAGGTAATTCCTTGTCTCTGCTGTATGAGGTTCTGTATTTGCATTTGCTGGTGTGGATATCTTGGCCATTTTCCTTGTAGTGCGGCAATCTCATAAGGTCTTTTGTCTTCCATCATGATACAAATTGGGTAAAACCTTAGCTCCACTATGCTTTGGAGAAGACTTAGAAGACCTTGGAGTTTAACTTGTAATTTTGAACCCAAGTTGACTATTGTGAACCTTGCATGCCATGTTTACAATGTACCTTTGTGTTGTATGATCCAAGCACCACCATGAAAATAGCAATTTCTATTAAAAGCTATATCCCACCAGGCCATATATGATTGACGACTTGAATCATCTGCTGAGTGGTGGGAGAAATACCCTTGGGTCCTTTTTGTTAATCAAAGATTTCGTATGTTGCTGGGACCAAACTTTAGCTTCTATTTGGCTTTCTTTCAGATTGTGCTGCAAGTCTTGTCTAGTATTTTCAATAACGATTCTGTTTCTTGTTTTCCAAATGCACCATAGGATCCATGGGAAGCTAAGTCTAACTTCATTTGGTATATTTGGATTAGTTGTGGAAGAGAGCAGGTGGATGAAAACACCTTCTAAGCTAGTATTTTGGAAACCATGTGGTGGTTCTGGGAAGTTAGCCATTCTCCATATTTGCCTTGATGTGTGACACAGGAATAGCATATGTTTTATAGTTTCATTCTCTGTTCCGCAAATAGCACATAACAGGCTCTGAATAATTTTCCTAGTATGCAAGAGAGCCTTGACAAGTAATGCTTCGGATAAAGCTTTCCACATAAATATCTTTAGTGTGGAAGGTGCTTTGATTTTCCACAGCTTTGCTTTGAGTGCAATACGGAAATCAACAGGCTGTGTCATGCTGGGGAAACCTTCTGCACTATATTTAGATATAAGCCAATATCCACTTTTAACGGTATAATTGCCGGAGGCATTGTGACACCAAATCCAGCTGTCTTTTTGGTTTATGGGTGGAGTGTGGGATAATATTCTCGGTATGTCAACTTCATGAATCATGGTGTGTAATCTTTCCAAGTTCCAGCCATTAGGATCTAGTAGGCTGCTTACTTTAAGGTTGACATCAATCATTCTGTCTTTGCTTATGGGAGCTTGTGAACTTGTGTCCATAATCCAAGGGGTTGACCAAACATAAGTATCTTTCCCATCTCCAATATGTTTTATTAACCCTTTGATCAGCAGCTCTCTGCCTTTAAGAATACTCCTCCATCCATACGATGGTCTAGTAGTCCCTATTGAGCTGCTTAAAAATTCTGAAGTCGGAAAATAAATAGATTTTTATGTTTTAGCCAATAAGGTCTGATGTTCACTTTGTATTCGCCATGCTTGTTTGGCTAGAAGAGCTATATTAAAATCTCCAATATCTCTCATTCCTAAGCCTCCCTCCTTCTTTGACTTTTGAATTTGTTTCCAAGCAACCCATGGAATCTTGTTCCTATCTTTCTCCTTATTCCACCAGAATGATCTCATTATCTTAGTTAGAGTCTTGCAGTGTGTTTTTGTGAGGGCAAAACAGGACATAACATAGACTCGCAAAGCCATGGTTACAGTCTTAAGCATTATTTCCTTACCTCCAGCCGTGAGTGATTTAGTAAACCATGAAGATGTCTTAGTTTTTAGACTGTTGGTGATGAACTGGAGCTGGTTTGTTCTTGAATGCGTTAGTGATCCTGGAAGGCCTAAGTACCTATTCATCCCACCATCCAAATGGATACCCATAATTTCTCTGATCTCATTTTTTATGCTGGTTTATATTGTGCCAAATGTAATCGCAGATTTGTCAAAGTTAACTTGTTGACCCGAGGCTTCAGAGTATTGTAACAGGAATTCTTTAAGAACTTGAGATTCTCGTGTTGTTGCTTTGCATACAAATAAGCTATCATCTGCGTATAACAAGTGGTTGATTGTAGGGCCATCGTTGTGGAATTGAATACCTGAAGTCTGCCTTGATTTGAGAGAGAATTTATTTTTCCTACTAGAGCTACTGTGCATAAGATATATAGATATGGTGAGATTGGATCACCCTGTCTAATTCCACGTTGAGGTTGAATGAGACCATGTGCTTGGCCATTGATAATAACAGAGTATGAAACAGAGGACACACAGTTCATGATCAGGCTGATCCATTTGGGAGCAAAGCCTAGTTGGGTAAGGACTTGTCTGATAAAGCTCCATTCCAGCTTATCGTAAGCTTTCGATATGTCTGTCTTGACCATCATGTAAGTTGCTTTACCCTTCTGGTTGGCTTTAATATGATGTATAATCTCATGTGCTATCAATATGTTATCTGTTATAAGTTTCCCTGGAGTGAACGCACCTTGTGTATGTGATATAATGTCTTGTAACATAGGTTGTAGTCTCCTGGTGATAACCTTTGTAACAGCCTTGTACATGAGGGAACATAGACTAATAGGCCTGAAATCTTTCATATCAATTGCCTCTGACTTTTTTGGGATTAAACTTATGTAGGAGTAGTTCCATTCCTGTGGAATCTTACCCGTTTCAAATACTTGCTTGATTTCTTTAGACACTTGCGGAGCAATTAAATCCCAAAATGTTGTGAAGAAGTGTCCTGACATACCATCCAGACCTGGTGCACTAGTTGATTTGATATTATGAATAGCTTCTTTTATCTCTTCTGTTGTAACTGGTGCGAACAGCTTATCATTCATTGTGTCAGTAATTTTGTTTGGAATCGAGGAAATGAAGTCTCTCATATTTTATTGATGTTGAGATTTAAAAATTTCTCTGAAGTAGTCCACTGCAATCTCTGATTTTGATCCTTCAAGATATTGTTTTCTCCCATTCCTGTCATGAAGGCATGGGATGGAGTTGTTTTTTGTTGCTTGTTCACGCTATTGTGAAAAAACTTTGTATTAGCATCTCCATCTCTAAGCCATTTCTCTTTGGACTTTTGCTTCCAAAATTCTTCCTCCAAAAGTGCTTGTCTGAGTAATTCCTCCTTTATGTGATTTATTCGTGCTAAGTTAGGATTGTGTTTAGTGATCTCTATATGCATTTTATTGTGTAGAGAGCCCATATCCTTCGCAGAATTTAAGTGCTTGTGCTTTTTCCAGTTCAAAATATATTTTCTAAGTTTTTTGAACCTGTTAGAAACATCCATCTGTGAATTTGAGTTCCAACAGCTTTTCGTGATGCTGATAAAATCATCATATTTTGTCCATCTTGCATCAAAGAAGAATTGCTTAGAGTAAGCATAGTTTTCAGCCGCAAAGGATACCGGTATTGGCCTATGGTCTGATCCTTGAAAATCCATATATGTTGAGAATGTCTGTGGGAATAAACACTTCAATCCAGAATTACTATAAGCTTTATCCAGTCTAGATTGAATCCAATGCCTTCCTCTGTGACCAATCCAAGAAAAGTACGGACCTCTGCTGTCAACCTTTTCCATGTCACATTCTGAGAGTAAATTGATAAAAGGTGTCATTGTCCATGCCAGTCTTTGAGGCCCTCCTAATTTTTCTCTATTGTGACTTATTTCATTAAAGTCCCCTATAATCATCCATTGAGAGCATCTGCTCCTATTTATAGTCCTTAATTGACTCCATACTTCATTCCTGTGTTGCGGATTCGGATGTCCATATATAAAGGTTATATATATAAAGTGGTCGCCTATTCTTAGTCTGGTGTCTATTATGTTTTGGTTACTGAGAAGTATATTTAAGTCATTTGCGTTCTTCCACATTAGTGCCAGGCCTCCACTTAGACCTCTTGGCTCGACTGTGAAGAGGTGTTGATATCCTAGCCACTCCTTAACTTCATATACTTTATGATATACATTTTTAGTCTCCATGAAGAATATGTAATCTGGAAATAAGGTTTTCCTTATTTCTCTTAATCTTCGAACTGTCAGGGTATTCCTCAGTCCCTGGCAGTTTCAGCTGAGGATGCTTATGTTGTCTCGGTTAACTTAAGGATAGTCACCATACCAGTTTTTAAAAGATCTGTGGACTGTGTTGAGGGGACATCTTCAGCATCTGATATTTTACGCTTCTTTTTGTAGTCTCTACACAAGTCTTTGTTGTCAATCTCCATGAGGTGTGTATCCCTGTGCTCTGCTTGTGGTTCCGAACTAGTGATTAGCATTTGAGGCCTTTTTGATTGACTTATATATGTTATGAGTGTTGGCCTTCTACTCACATATTTAGCAATTGCAGTAGAATGCTCATTAGCAATTTCCGGTTTGGGTTCTGTTTGTGATGTTGCATTGCATACAATCTGTGAGTCAATCTTCTGTTGTGTTATCTTTCTGTATTTATCAGCTGAGTGATTACTAGCTTCTACCCTTAGTGGGCTTATCTCAGGAGCTTCTTTTGTGTTGGTGTTGCCGTACTCATAGACCTTAGACTTGTTGCTGGGCTTAGGGTCAGAAATTGTGGTAAGATGATCCATTTGTTTGAGAGATCCATCAGTTGTTTTCTCTATTTGCTCATGTTGATCCTGCTTTTCGATGCTTTGAGCTTCTGTCAACCTTCCTGGTGATTGTGGTGGGGAAGGGGATGCTAACCAGGGGCATTGTCGTTGTTCATGCGTGATTCTGCTACAGAAATGACAGGATTTCTTGATTCTTTTGAACTCAAATTCTACTTTAATTACCTTCCCGTCTCGAAATCTAAAAGATCTCTGAGATTTGAGCGGAATCTCTAGATCATAGACGATCCTCACTCTTATGAAAACATGCAACGAGGTTCTGTTCTCATCATAGTCCACTTCCAACACATCCCCAAATGTACTAGCTATAGATTTAAACAAGTCTGATGTGTGATGTTGAACTGGTATGTTAGACATGCGAATCCATATTGGCACTTTAGTGATGATTGAATCCCCTTGCATGTCCTTTTTCGGTCTCACAGCCACGCCCCAATCTTCGAAGGTCCATAATCCAAATCTAGCAACCGTAGCTAAGGCTTCCTTCGATTAGAACCGGAACTGAAAGTGGTCTTGCGAAATCACCGTACCAACAATTCTTGGGAATGTTCTCGAGATTCGTGGCAGAGTTAACATCGCCTTAGCCATGTTCTGCTTTTTAGGATTCAGTAGTCTTCCCACTAGTATATAGTTTTCCTCTTGTATGTTGGTGTAATTCCCTGTAGGAGGCAGATCCACTGGATCTTCATCCAAGTTAATTGATTGCAAAGCTTCCGTGATGTTAGATTGCATTTTAAGTAGTTTCTTGTGAGATGAACTCCTATCCTACTTTTAGAGGACAAGAACAGTGAAGAATATCTCTTCTGTTGTTTTAATCTATCTGCATGCAGAGATCAAGGTGATGTAGGTGATTGAAAGAAGCGAAGTGACCATGAGCATCTTCTTAATCCTTTTGCTCAATCTGCATGTGATGATCGGTTGTCGAGAAACAAAGTCTATTGATAATTGTTGGTAGAAGGATCTGCTTAGTTGAAACAGAAGGTGATAACCGGCAAACTCACTGATAATCTGGTGATGTACTCTCACTTCCTATAAACGAGAAAAGAGAGAGTTTTTTTTTTCAATATTGATGAAAAAAAAATTATTTATAATAGTTTTATATAATTAATCAATATCTAAAAGTAAATATTATATATATGTGTGTATTATATTCTTTTTTGTGAGCACTATGCTTTCATTTGTGTTCGAAGAAATCTCCACTTTAGATAACTAACCCTCCATGCTTCCAGGTTTGTCTCTTCTTTTTCTTTAAATATTATACATATGTGTATATATATATATATATATGTATTTATACACAGTTATTGGATAATAAGTTTTAAACGTATAATCTAACTAAATAAAACTATATTTTCAAAGATAACTAAACCAATATATTTTAGTTATCTAAATGTCTAAGTTTAGGAGTAAAATGTTATTATAGTAAATACCATATGTTTGAATACATCTAATCTGATTAATGTTTTATTCCTTTTATGTTAGTACAGAATATGTACTGATCGCTAATTGTGAAAATACCATCTATTACACTTTTCACATATTCAAAATGTTGCCATTCAACTTTTTAAAAAATTTGAGTTATATAATCGAATACTTCTAGACTAAAAATGAATGGGAAGAATATCATTACTTTCAAATAATAAAAATTTATATTTATCTTATAGTTTTCTTCTCAAATGTAGTGTGTTTCACCTTCAACAGATTCAACGAAAGAATTCATATTGCAGATGATGATGAAAGAAACTCAGGAAGAGTAATTATTACTATTTTCTTGAATATGGATCATCTATTATGGAGACTTCCTAACCAAGCAGATCTACCAAATTTCCCTTGGATACTATGGTTTCTCTGGAAAGTGAGAAACGAACGGGCATTCTCAAATAAAATTAAAAATCCACAGGATCTTACCTTGGAAGCATAAGCGGAAGCTCATGCTTGGCATCAGACTCAAAGAATTAATACTAGATTGGAGAGATGCTTTAATTATTTCAAATGAACAACTCGAATCTATTTCAAGGCCTATTACTGTTAATCCGACGTATACATGATACAAGTGCATGGTGGATGATTCTTGGAAAGAATCTGACCTCGTTTCGGGATAGGATGGTATGGTTTTCCCTTCGAGTGTGGTGGAGTGAACATGGCCGCGCAATGTATAAGACGAAGCCTCTTCCCTCTCCATTCGGAGTTTGAAGCTTTACTCTGGGCTATGTCTTGCTTGTTAGCTCTTCATATAGATGAAGTGGTGTTCTTGGTGGGTTGCGCAGAACTTGGTAAGATAGTGGAAGACCCGACGGCATGACCAGCTTTTAGTCCTTACTTGGAGGATTTAACGAGGCTAAGAAGCTCGTTCCGACTTTGTTCCATAGCTTTGGTTCCACATGCTTTTAACCATAAGACAGATTTTTTGGCTCGATATGTCCGAGAATTAGATAGAGATACTGTGTTCGTGAATTATATACCTATACATTGGGCTCGATCCATAAATGAATGAAAGTTAAGTTGACAAAAAAAAAACATTTTTTAATTATATGAGCTAGTTGCTAACTATAAACATACAAATCTTTTTGACAAAAAACTATCAATCTAGAGAATAAACACATATAGTAGATATGAAAGTAAGAATCCATAGACAATTGAAGGCAATAATTAAGAAAGCTTATTATAAAAATTCAGAAACTCCTACAACACAAACTTTTTTTTCTCTACCAAGTCAATCATGAAGAGTAGCCATGCCCGATAGTCTTCATCCAACAAATATCAACAATACAATTAGTCCAAAAGTTCATGAAATTTGTTATAACACAACAAACATTACGTCGTAGCAACTCAAATATTATCAGTGACGGACCTAAAATTTTTTTTTATAGGATTCAAAATACAAATACCTTAATATTAAATATTTTTTTCACAATTTTATAATGAAAACTATTGAAAAATTATAATTTTTAATGTGTCAAAAACAAAATAAGAGCTGAATTATGCATTATAAAACCCATAAATTATATATATATAAGTTCTCTATTCAATAGGGTGTCATCTGAATCCCATAACTACTGCCACTGACTGTAACATAATATGAATCAAATGAGAGGTATGTGAATTTGGTTTACCAACTTAGGAAGACGATTCTTAGCTTTGCTTAGGGATCACTTTTTTTTTGTCGTATTGCTTAGGGATCACTTAAATCGTAAAAGACTTCTATAATCAATCGATTAGTCTTATAAATATTAGTAAATTTACGACGACGAAATAGCAAAATAGAGTAGCTTATGAGTCTTGCTCAAAAACATGGTATGAGTAGAAGAATGAGTCACATATAATTAATAGCAAGTATGGTCTGCTAATTTCCTAGAAATTTCATTCACATGCCTACAAAGTACAAACTACAGATGTACGAAATGCCACTTAATTCCAATTTTGTCATTATTGATTTATGGATATGAAGCAAACATAACTTAAATATTATTTTCCTTTATTTTAATAATTAACTATAGAAAAAATCGACCTTATATAGCATCAATTTCAGGAGAAAAGAACTTTTTGAAAAATTTGAGAAGTTTGATATTAAACTCAAGAACATGTAATATAAACTTAATATATATATATATATATATTATGAAAATGACATAAATAAAATATAGATCCGGATCGAGATTTGAAAATCTCATGAAGATGGAAGTTATGAATTGATGAGTTGGCCCATTGTTGATTACGTGAATGCATTCAATGCCTCGGTGCCACATTCCGACGATACGGCATATATTTTTATTTATGATGATTATTGATTACTGATTGGTGTGCATGTTTCACTATTTATTATGCAAGATTAGAAGATCATTAATATCATAAGACTGGAGTATTAGATTGGTCTGCATGTTTCACTATTTTAGCTTTGTTGATTAATCATTCTCACTGACCAAATTCATCATGCTTTTACTCTACAAAACTCGTCCGACAACATTGTCTAATAAAACAATCATGATTAATGATTAATACTCTTTTCTGTTTAGTTTTAGTTGATATTTTAGAAAAAAAATTATTTCATTTTAGTTGATGTTTTCAGTTTTCTATATAAAATATAATATATTTATAGTTTTTGACTGCTAAAATTCTATATATTGATTTAATTGTTTTAGAAATTATAATAAAATAAACAAATTAATGCTTTTTTAATTTGTGTGGAAAAATTTAAAACATCAAGTATAAAAAAACAGAGGGAATAGTATAAAAACCATGGATTAGATAAGATGATGCAGCATATGATCTTTAATTTAGTGGCATGTGCTAAGTTCACTAATAACATATGGACTTGCACATTCAACAATCAAGTCCTACTATCCACATTATGTAGAAACTTGACTAATAGGCAATCGTGACATAATGTTGACATAAAAAATAACAAGATTCAAACATGGTCTTCTTTTTCAAGATTCAAGGGTCATAGTCTAATTGAAAGAAGAAATTGTTTTATTGATCTTTGATAGAGATCAATTATTCTCAAACACATAATCCACGAAAATTACTTCCAGAAAAATTAAAGAATAGTCGAGACTCCCTTCCGAACATCCCAACTATAACAAAAATATTTAAAATAATAGTACTCCATTGCAGCCGCAAAGTAAAAATAATAATTGAAAAAAGAGATATAGAGAAATACTCCTACATAAGAAAAACGACGGCGATAGGCAACACCGTCCACGCCGTTTTATTGAAAATGTAAGCATTCACGGCGCCTGATCTCACGGACGATATTGTGAGGGATTTGATTTGACTCATTCATCTATTGAAATTCTTTGAGGAATACTATGTTCGTTCTCTCATGGAAACTTTAAATATTCTTTGTTGATATAGTATAAGAGAATCTACATGTATTATATGAAAACGAATGTCATTATCGTATTACCATAACTTATTTAATCCACTCACATGGATTCCGTCTCCTCTACGTCGCTTCATTTGAAATTATATACATACATTATTATGAATGTGAATCTAGTATATCTAAACTACATTTTTCGTTGACTACACTTACAAAATCACATGAAATTATTATATGAATTTTTTTTGGTAATCTATAGTCCAAACCATCTATATACACTAGAGTAGAGTCAAACTCCACATATTTGAACTATTAACTATTGTTGTATATGAATATTTAGGCGTTGTTGTTTAACTTTTCATAAAAAAAGTAATGTATATCGTTCAAGATTATACAGCAAGTTCTGAAGTAAATTTTAAAAAATATGAAAAACTATTGGAATTTTATTACAAAAAATCAGATTAGTCCACATAATAAATGTTTAAAATTTTGATAAATTAAGTTTTATTGATCTAATTATTAGGAAAATCTTAACTATTAGTCTAAATAGATTGTATATTTCACGAGAAAAAACAGTTGCAACTTTAACATGTTGGAACTTTATCGCAGAGAGATCAAACCTAACCTAAGATTGTCTTATCATGGAAAGCTTAGCTGAAGAAAAGAAAAGCATGTTACTTTGACCGAATTAAAAAGCATGATAATTTATGGTTACTATATTTATTATTGTGTGAGTCAAAGTGATGTAGGCAGACTTTAGAACACTAATACGTCACAAAGTAGTGTTGGTCTTTACTTGTTACTTGTATATATTTTCAACATGAAAAAAATGTTGTTTATTTCTCTTAACTATTTAATTAAACCGCATTTTAATCTACTAGTTATCTGTTAAGTGTAAATCTAGTTTGGTATCGAAACAACTCAAAATATTCAATAAGCAACATTTATCAACATGCTCTCTTCGAAAATTAGAAAAGTCATATTTTGTAGAGAATATATGGAAGTCAATAGTTTTGTGGTCAAAAGGTTTATACTTTTATTTTTCCTTGTAGCGTTCAGCATAAGATTTTTGGGTCTACAATGCCAAAATATTTTACTAAATTTAACATTTTATCATAAAGACCAATGACATTTTTATCACAAACAGCAAACGTCTTGAATAAAACTATAAATAAAAAAAATACACATATGGAAACTAAGAGCAACATTAACGCTAGTTTTTTAAGTATTTCTTACTAATATAAAAATAATAAAATTTAGAAAAGTAGGAGAGAAGAGG